>ML840497.1:22950-39392 GCA_009831015.1 Picea engelmannii | reverse complement strand
TTGAGTAGCACAACAATTGGTGCTTGTTTGATACACGGTTATGGTACTTGGTTCATGATGGAGACATATCATGAGTGATATGATACATTGTTTGGCATGTTGGTAGATGCACATGGTTGACATATTGGTAGATGCACATGTTGGCATATTGGCAGAGGCATATGATTGATATATTCCATGGATGATATTTTTGGCACATTGCATGATTTTGATGTACATGGATGATGTACATAGGTGTTGTGAATGATGAACACACTTTTTGTACATGGATGTTGTGCATGGTGGGCACATTTTGGTACATGATTGATATTTGGATCATGATTCTTTATTTCATTGTCGACATATCTTTTGCTTCATGATGCTTGGTATGGGATGGGTTTGATGCATGAATAGGTCCAAGGATCGCTATATGGCATCACATTGGTCATATTGCAGAGAAGATAGGGGGAGACATACCCATAGGGCGAGTCATTCTTCTTCTCATGATTCTAGGAGGAGATATTTATCAGATGCATACCTAGAAAAGAGCCCTATATTTGAAGAAAGAGCATAGAAGCATAATTCCAGGGGGAGCAATGGTCACAGGGGGAGTATGTTCGATGTATTTTCAGCATTACATCAGATTGATATCCCTTGTTTAAAAGGGGAGAGATTATTCAGCGAAAACAAGACTGGGGGAGCATCCCTAAGAGGAGAATGACCCTTTTCCATTGATGTCAAAGGGAGAGAGTTAATCACATTGATGTGATTGATGATTATTGATGAAAAGAGATAGTCACATTGACTATTGATGTAGAGCATGCCTTGTCTACATGTTTGACATCAATAATTTGTAATTATTGTTGACATCAATGTTGGTATTGCCATCAATGCCAAAGGGGGAGATTGTTGGATCATGTAGTCATTGATGCCCATGGTTTTTTCATTGATGCCAATGGTTTTATTGATTTATGTCAAGTGATGGATTGATTTATAGGCTTGGTTGATTGATGATTGATGAATAATGTATATATTTTCCTTGATGAGAATGATAGATGTCAAGTGGAAACCAATCAATGAAGATGGATCAATGAGTTGTCATTGATACATGATGCATAGTTGATGCAAATGATGCAGTGCTGAATTGATCATTATTGTCTTATCATGATTGATAAGGTGCAAAAATGGATGAACTCCAAAGTGGTCCCGTTATGGTGAAATCCCTCACGGGAAGACGCTTTACGGATTGAGTTATCCTAGAAGAATGGTTGGAGGACCCATGCTTGTATGTGGAATAATGAGATGAAGATGAATGAAGTTGTTGGTGAAACTATCCTAGATGGATAGTGCTTGTCATGCCATTTCTGGTGGTATGTGGAATGTCAAATAACTCCTCACGATTTGAGAGTTATGGCCCTATGAAGTTGAAGGACCCCCATATGTTGGCTTGAAGCCCCAAATGGTCAAAGAAGTCAAAGTTCCCTAAAAGAAGAAATAATTATTTAAATGATAAAGTAAAGTGACAAAGTCACGATGGATTATTTAAATAATAAAGATAAGTGACAAAATCAGGAAGGAATATTTAAATGATAAAGTATTGGAGAACTTTCTATTTATGGAAAGTGGTTAACCCTAAAATAAGGAAAATAGGTTAAGTGACCTAAAAATGGGTTAAGTGACCTAGAGGATGAAAGTATAAATAAGATAGCTATGGTCTCTTGTAGATCATGTTTTATGTGGATCAATGGAGAGCTTCTTGTGAGAGAATTTTGGTGTGGATCTCTTGAGCATGTATGAAGATATATTCTGAGAAAGAGAGTGTGAGGAGGATCTCATGGATGCATCAAAGTTTCAACAATGTCGAAGATCTTGACAGAAAAAGTATCGGAGCTTTAGAAAACCCTATTTTATGGTGCTTACGCAAGCTGTCTATGTATATGGTGTGTATATGCAAGATGTCTGTGTACAAGGTGCGTATAAGGTGCATATAATATGCGGGTTGTCTATCTACAAGGTGCATATACGCGGGCTATCTGTGTATAGGGAGCGTACAGTGGATAAAATCATGGAGATTTTTGGTTGAGCTGATGACAAGCTGTTGAAGACTGAAACATGTTCCAGATATGCACTCTATGGGCTCAGATATATCACTGAGACACTGGCATGGCTTCATTATTGTCTTGATGGATAACATTGCTTATTGTGTTGTGAATGCTTAGGGAATTCTTGGTATGGCTTCTATGATGTGGTTCAGTTTGGTTGATTTGGTTGATGGAGTGAGCAATACCTTTTGATTCAGTGGTGACATGATTTCTATGGTATACTAGTTGTTTATACATGATTGAGATAACATTCATATTGATTTGTTGGGGAGTATGAGAAATATATTGGAGAGATTGGATGTATTGTGACTGGATGGTGGTCAGTTTGGACAAGTGATAAACAAAAGAGAATGATAAATTGGTTGCAAAATATCTTGAAGGACAAACCCTAATAGCTCAAAAGGTATATGTAGGATGCATTACTGTTTGGGAGCATATACGCAGGTTGCAGTATTTATAGGGCACGTATAACACATGGGTTGTACCACTGGTAGGGCGCGTACACACATATTGCACTACTGACAGGTCGCGTACCTGTTGCAGATTGACATCTCTTGAGGATTTTTTCCTCATCTCAGTTGAGGTTGAGGGTGTAAGTCGAGTCTTGCATTATAGAGCTGGTGCTCTTGTAGAGTTGTACTCTATTCAGTTGTTTTTGATAAACCCCAAATTGTTGTCCATAATAAAAAGAAAATTGTACATACATCTTGTGTCCTTTGTGTTCCTTATGATGTTGACTTGTTGATGATATATTGTTGATATATGTTCATATCTAATTAGTTATAAATGACAAAAATGGGTAATGAATAAATGTTGAATGTTAACTAAGGTGTTTTGTGCAAGAGGGAAGTTTTGGGAAAAATATCCCCACACTCATTCACCCCCCCTCTAAGTGTGGTAGGTGTGTCCAACAATTGGTTTCAGAGTGAGCCTTCACTACAAGCCTTAACAAGATTGAAGGCGATCCATAGACACACAAATGTATGATGGAGTTCCAATCCTTGATGAGGAAAACTATTCTACTTGGAGAATAGAGATGAAATTATATTTGAAGACAATGGGAGCAACTATTTGGAAGGAAGCCATTGGTGGATCGTTTCCTTTGAATAAAAAGTCAAAGTTTGTAGCTCAAAGGGAAGGAAAGAAGAATGATGCATTGGCTCTCAAGACCATTCTTAGTGGTCTCTCAATCCCTATCAAAGAAAGAACGTGACAATTCACTTCCGCCAAGGATCTATGGCTAAGGCTAGAGGAGACATATCAAAGCAAGAAGGAGAAGGATGAAATTGAAGACCACTCCATCAAGATCATCACAGGTAAAGAATCATCAAAAACTCTTGAATGCATTATTACTAAATGTGATTTTGAAAACATTTCAAGTGAAGATAAAGAATCAAGTGATGATAGCACAAAGGAAGATCTTGAAGATGAAGGAAAAGAATTATGTGTTGATGTTGGAAAAAAGGAAGAAAGTGAAGATACTTCAAATGAAGGTAAAGAACCCTCAAAATCCCTTGATTGCAATAATGATGATGATGATGAATTTTTCTCTACAAGTGAAGACGAAGATATAGAAACAATTTGTGTAAAGGTTGATGGTATTTATCCCATAAAAAGAATAGAAGAAAATCTATTGAATCTTCAAAAGGAAATTGAAGAGGGTTTATATAGATATAGAAGTGATCATTTTTATAGACACTATAACTATCTTTCAGATAGCACTACGAAGTTTCTTAGGAGAAGTCTAAGGAACATCTTGAAGTTGAAAGAAATGATCAAGGAACAAGAAGAGAGAAATAAGACTCAATTAGAAGAAAAGGAAGAAGAGATCACAAGACTAAAGAATGGAAAAGAAGATATAAATGTAGATGATGAGATTAGCAAAAGTTTTGAAACCATTGTCCATCTCAAGGTCAAAATTGAAGAAGCCAAAAGAATAGAGGAACTATTGAAGAATCAAATAAATGAAAAGGAAGAGTCATGTTGTAAGTTAGAAGCTGAAATTGATGACCTTAGAAAAAAGGTGGAAAAGTCAAACAAATTATTGCATAGCTCACTAATCTTGGATGAGATCTTGGAAAGTCAAATATCACCATGTAATAAATCAGGTGTTGGATACAAAGAATCATGAAAACCTGCAGCAAACAGTGTCAGAACCATCATAGAATCATCAATCCATACTCATGGGTTAGTATCCATGAGTATCAACCATGTAATAAATCAGGTACATGATTGATATTTGGATCATGATTCTTTATTTCATTGTTGACATATATTTTTATTCATGATGCTTCGTATGGGATGGGTTTGATGCATGAACAGGTCCAAGGATCACTATATGGTAGAACATTGTTCATCTTGCAGAGATGATAGAGGGAGAAATACCCATAGGGGGAGTCATTCTTCTTCTCATGATTCTTGGAGGAGATATTTATCAGATGCATACCTAGAAAAGAGCCCTATATTTGAAGAAAGAGCACATAAGCATAATTCCAGGGGGAGCAATGGTCACAGGGGAGTATGTTCGATGTATTTTCAGCATTACATCAGATTGATATCCCTTGTTTAAAAGGGGAGAGATTATTCAGCGGCAACAAGACTGGGGGAGCATCCCTAAGAGGAGAATGACCCTTTTCCATTGATGTCAAAGGGGGAGAGTTAATCACATTGATGTGATTGATGATTATTGATGAAAAGAGATAGTCCCATTGACTATTGATGTAGAGCATGCCTTGTCTACATGTTTGACATCAATAATTGGTAATTGTTGTTGACATCAATGTTGGTATTGCCATCAATGCCAAAGGGGGATATTATTCGATCATGTAGTCATTGATGCCAATGGTTTGATGGATTGACTGATACGCTTGGTTGATTGATGATTGATGAACAATGTATATATTTTTCTTGATGAGAATGATAGATGTCAAGTGGAAACCAATCGATGAAGATGGATCAATGAGTTGTCATTGATACATGATGCATAGTTGATGAAAATGGTGCAGTGGTGAATTGATCATTATTGTCTTATCATGATTTATAAGGTGCAAAAATGGATGAACTCCAACTTGCTCCCCTTATGGTGAAATCCCTCACGGGAAGATGCTTTACGGATTGAGTTATTCTAGAACAATGGTTGGAGGACCCATGCTTGTATGTGGAATAATGAGATGAATATCAATGAAGTTGTTGGTGAAACTATCCTAGATGGATAGTGCTTGTCATGCCATTTTCGGTGGTATGTGGAATGTCACA
Source organism: Picea engelmannii (assembly GCA_009831015.1). Lineage (NCBI taxonomy): Eukaryota > Viridiplantae > Streptophyta > Pinopsida > Pinales > Pinaceae > Picea > Picea engelmannii. Next base: position 34,056 of record ML840497.1, on the reverse strand, counting down.
TAACTCCTCACGGTTTGAGAGTTATGGCCCTATAAATTTGAAGGACCCCCATATGTTGGCTTGAAGCTCCAAATGGTCAAAGAAGTCAAAGTGCCCTAAAAGAAGAAATCATTATTTAAATGATAAAGTAAAGTGACAAAGTCAAGATGGATTATTTAAATAATAAAGAGAAGTGACAAAATCAAGAAGGAATATTTAAATGATAAAGTATTGGAGAACTTTCTATTTATGGAAAGTGGTTAACCCTAAAATAAGGAAAATAGGTTAAGTGGCCTAAAAATGGGTTAAGTGACCTAGAGGATGAAAGTATACATAAGATAGCTATGGTATCTTGTAGATCATCTTTTATGTGGATCAATTGAGAGCTTCTTGTGAGAGCATTTTGGTGTGGATCTCTTGAGCATGATTGAAGATCTATTCTAAGAAAGAGAGTGTGAGGAGGATCTCATGGACACATCAAAGTTTCAACAATATCAAAGATCTTGACGAAAAAAGTCTCGTAGATTCAGAAAACCCTATTTTCTGGTGTGTACGCAAGCTGTCTGTGTATAGGGTGCATATACACAAGCCATCTATGTACAAGGTGTGTATAAGGTGCGTATAATACACGACTGTCTGTCTACAAGGTGCGTATACGCGGGCCGTCTGTGTATAGGGAGCGTACAGTGGATAAAATCATGGAGATTTTTGGTTGAGATGATGACAAGTTGTTGAAGATTGAAGCAAGTTCCAGATCTTCACTCTATGGGCTCAGATCTATCACTGAGACACTAGTATGGATTCATTATTGTCTTGATGGATAACATTTCTTATTGTGTTGTGAATGCTTAGGGAATTCTTGGTATGGCTTCTATGATGTGGTTCAGTTTGGTTGATTTGGTTGATGGAGTGAGAAATACCTTTTTGATTCAGTGGTGACATGATTTCTATGGTATACTAGTTGTTTATACATGATTGAGATAGCATTCATATTGATTTGTTGGGAAGTATGAGCAAGCTATTGGAGAGCTTGGATGTATTGTGACTGGATGGTGGTCATCTTGGACAAGTGATAAACATAAGAGAATTATAAATTGGTTGCAGAAGATCTTGAAGGACAAACCCTAATAGCTCAGAAGGTATACGCGTGCTACATTACTGTTTGGGAGCATATACGGAAGTTGTAGTATTGATAGGGCATGTATAACACGCGGGCTGTACTACTGGTAGGGCGCGTACACGCATGCTGCACTACTGATAGGTTGCATACCTGTTGCAGATTGACATCTGTTGAGGATTGTTTCCTCATCTCAATTGATGCTGAGGGTGTAAGATGAGTCTTGTATTATAGAGCTAGTGCTCTTGTAGAGTTGTACTCTATTCAGTTGTTGCTGATAAACCCCAGATTGTTGTCCATAATAAAAAGAAAATTGTACATACATCTTGTGTCCTTTGCGTTCCTTATGATGATGACTTGTTGATGATATATTGTTGATATATGTTCATATCTAACTAGTTATAAATGACAACAATGGGTAATGAATAAATGTTGAATGTTAACTAGGGTGTTTTGTGCAAGAGGGAAGTTTTGGGAAAAAGAGCCCCATACTCATTCACCCCACCTCTAAGTGTGGTAGGTATGTCCAACACCTCTTCATTTTTGGGTGCACTAGTTTGTTCATTCACTGGGGAAATTTCCAACTGCCTGGTATGTACATGAAGAGATCATATGTCAAACTGCTTGCTGGGAAGTACTCCAGAAACAATTTTGCCAGGATTTCTCATTTTCAGGTAAGTCTCTCGAAGTCACTTTAGTATTGCATCATATTAAAAATATGTTGTTTACTGATGAACTCAAGGCTCCCAGTCTGCTCACAGTCTATCGAACACATGAACATTTTCTTTGGTTTAGCCCTACTCCTATTTCTACCCTTCTACCTGCGCATTGTATTAAAATTAATATAGGCCCTAACGACCAAAAAAACCTAGAATACCTTAGGTATTTTCCATTTAAGGAGTCTGAAGAAAATAAAGCTGTAAAAAAAACTTGCCCAATTGAAGCTAATAAATCTTACATTGAACCCTTGAAGTTGCACAAGGTAAACATAGGTAGTGAAGACCATCCCAAGATATCTTACATAGGTGACTACTGGGATGAACAAACCATGACTAAAATCCAAGCCTTATTGTGTGAGTACGAGGACCTGTTTATGACAATTTTCTATGAGCTCAAAGGAATTAAGGAAAAACTAGGAGAGATGAAGATATAGCTAAAACATGGCGCAAAACCTGTGAAGCACACACCATATTGGTTGAATCGTTGAGTTAAGGAGAAAATGAAAAATGAGAATGATCGCATGCTCGTGGCATGGTTAATATTCCCTATTAACGAGGTGAAATGGACCAGTCCCAATTTAATTAAGAGTAATAAGGGTACAAATGATATCTGCATTTGTGCCAATTCCTGGAGCCTGAACTCTGCCTATGTCCATGATCTCTTCCGAAATCCCTTCAATGATGAAGTTTTATACCAAGTGGTGGGTAAGGAATCCTAATCCTTTACAGATGTATTTTCCGACTATCATCAAGTCCGAATTGTGGAGGAAGTCAAGATAAATACCACCTTCACTACTGAGTGGGGGTCATTTTCTTACAATGTCATGCCTTTTGGGCTTAAGAATTCCCCAACAATATTTTCCTAGATAGGCATTGTGACATTCCACTACTTCATCCATAAGTTTTTGGAAGTCTACATGGACGAATGGACAATTTATAGCCTGTTTAAAGAACACATTGTTATGCTCCGACTAATATTTGAGTGTTATAGGCGGTTTCATATTTCTCTGAACTTGAAAATGTGTATATTCTATGTACCCTTCGGGAATATGCTTGGACAAATTGTGTGTAGAGAAGGGGTACTCATCAATCCCACAAAAGTTGTGGTCATCCTTAATATGCCACCCCCATATCTGTAAAGTAACTATGATATACAATGGGTCACATAGGATATTACCGCAGGTTCATTCGAAGTTATGCAACCGTTACAAAACCTTTGGAACAATTTTTAAAAATATCCGAAGGATTCCATTGGACTCCAAACTACAATAAATCCTTTTATGTGTTAAAATAAAAGTTGAGTTATGCACCCATATTGACTTACTTGAATTGACAGAAGGAGTTTCATATTCATATTAATGCATATGGAGTTGTGCTAGGTGTTATCCTTGTGTAACTAGGAGAAGGGAATATCGACCATCCTATCTATTTTTCCAGTATAAAACTATCTTAGGTCTAACAAAAATACACCACAACAGAAACAAAAGGATTGACCATGGTCCGTGCTTTACAATTTTTTTGACACTATCTATTAGGGGGTTATTTTAAGTTTTTCAATGATCATTCTACTTTAAAATATCTTGTTAATAAACCTGTCTTAGAAGGAAGAATCTGTAGATGGTTGTTTTTTTTCAAGATTTTTCCTTTGAAGTTATTATCAAACCTGGGAAGTTAAATGTGGGATCCGATCACCTATCAAGGATGGAAACAGGTGAAATTGGTGGACCTGTTGATGACCAGGTAACATATGCAGATTTGTTTTTCATAGAAGCTATCCCATACTACTTATCGAAAATTGCACTATTCCTCACAACTGGAAAATCTTTGGAGGATTTTTTGCAACTCAAAAGTGCCATTGTAATGTTCTGGCTAAATATTGAGCATTTTTTTTCTTAATCAGTATGGTAATTCTATCAAACAGTTGGATTACATTCCCAAAATTTTACCTTTCCTCGTTTATTATTCTGTTACAAGATAATAACTATGTGTATGTGATTATAACAAATATTTACCACTTAACTTCCCCACTTTAATCCTTGGCACAACTGATATAAATGGAAATATTCTGTTGTGTATGTGTTTACTGTAGCGTCTTTAATGGATAATGTATAAACACATATATACTTTGCTGAGAAGAGAATGAGTATTGCAAATATAACAACATAGATACTAATATATTTCTTCAAAAAACGAACAATGGATATTTTATTAAATGCTAACCTCTTACAGTAGCTCCCAGATCTGATATATCAATGGAAATGTGAGTGTAGTAAGGTATTTAGACGTTGGAAGGAAATTTCCTATGCAACCAACAAGTACAAATAAACTTCTACAGGCCCCCACATCCACCAATCAAGGATATTCGACCCCTTCTTTGCTTAGCTTAGTCCAAAAATGATGGATTCGGCCCATCAACCTTTTTTCACAGTTCATGGCCTCTAAGGGATCAACAATTCTCCCTCTAAAATAATGATAACACATCCATAAATTAAGTGTCTCTTCTAACTCGTTTTTCCTTGAGGAAAGACACCACCACATCTAAATAAATCACCCAGAATAATGGATAGACTCATCTCAATGTACAGATTCATCCTCCTCAGAAAGAAATGCAGCCAGTATGGTTGTTCCGGTCTCTCTTATTCAGGAACTCACCCAAGCTTCAAGGAAACGACCCCTCCTTAACTATAACTCACCCAAGTAGGGAAACAAGTCCTTCCCTTAACCAAACTTGACCACCATGAAGGAATATGTGGACACTAGTGAATAAATTCAACCCATAGTGAATAGCTCAACCAAAGAACCACCGGTCTCAGCCACCACATAGAAATCTATGCCACCATTGAAGTAAAATGAAGAAACTAATGTGATCTCTTCCCTGGATGACTAGATAGGGGGGATATGTTGCACCACTGAACCAATCTCTGAAATTATCTCCTAGGGTTTTCATCCCAAGATTTCCAAAGCCACAATGAGCTCTCTCAATGAGAAATTATCAAATACCAATGCAAGAATGAGAGAGGGTGCCCTCCTTTTTCCATTTTATTTCTTCGTTGACTCTTATGCGACCCTTTTACCTTTTAATCAATTTAAGTGGTGTTTCATATTATTCCTAAGTCACGTTAGGCTATGTGTCCCTTTTTCCCCCTTTTAATTATCTAATGTCATTTTGTTAAGAATTTTCCCCTTAGGACATTAAATCATTAATTAACTCCCTTCTTACAGACTATATCCTACAAGAATCACTTAGGATACTACATCCAAGTCCCATGATCACTAGGAAGGGGACATGACAGTCCTCCCTTCCTGAGATTTCTTTTCCCCAAGCAATTGCAGATTCAGGTGCTGCAAAATTTGTTCACTCTCCCAAGTGGCATATTCTTCAGGAAACTCTCTCCATATGACCATATATTCCTTGATTACCCTATTTCGAAGATTCTTTTCTCGAACCTCCAATACTTCTTCTGGAACTAGTACTAGCTACCCCTCCTCATCCAATGGAGGCAGTTCTGCTGAAGTCACGTGATGTGTTGTCCCATTTCCCTTTTGAGAAATGAGATGTGAAACAAGTTATGAATCTTACTCCCTTCTGGAAACTCCAACTCATAATCCACTTCACCAACTCTCCTGGTCACCCTATAAGGCTCGTAAAATTGTGGCTTAAGTTTATCTACACTACTCATCTTCAGAGAATACTGACTATATGGATGCATCTTGAGAAACACCAAGTCCCCTACCTTGAAGGTGTGCTCGACTCTGTGCCTTTCTACATATATCTTCTGTTGGTTCTGGGACTTCTGCAGGTTATCCTTAAGAGCCTTAAGAATGTCTTGGCTCTCGTAAATCCAGTCCTGGGCCTTGGGAGCCCTATTGTCCCAAAATTCTAGGTCTACAAAATATGGGGCATCATATCCATATAATTCTCTAAATGTTGACATTCCCATGGACATATGATAAGTGGTGTTATAACAATTCTCACCCAACTGTAACCACTTAACCCATGTCTTCTGTTGCCCGACCACGTAGTTACGCAAATACATCTCTAGCCATTTTTTCACTATATCTGTTTGGCCATATGTCTGTGGGTGGTAACTTGTACTGGGAGTCAACTATGTGCCTACAAGCATGTACAATTCCTGCCAAAAAGCACTCAGAAATCGATTTTCCCTGTCACTCACAATATTTTTTGGCAACCCATGAAGCCTGAATACCTCCCTGAAGAATAAGTCTGCTACCTGTGTTTCCTTGTACTCTGAGGATATGGAAAAGAAATGAGAGAACTTGGAATACCACATAAATGCAATCTTGGCCCTGTGTCTTTGACAGTCCTGTGATAAAGTCCATGGATATGCTTTCCCATTTCTTCTCTAGAATGGGCAATGGATGAAGTAATCCTGCACGGTGTGTCTACTCTGCTTTATTCTGCTGACAAGTCACACACTCCCACACATGTCTCAATACATCATGTTTGAGTCCCTTCCATGAGAAGCTCCCTCTGATCTTGCTGTATGTATTGAAATATCCTGGATGCTTAGCTAAAGGTGTGTCATGCATGGATTTCATAATTTTCTCCTTTAATTTGGACTCCAAAACCAAGTATATGCGATCCTTATAGTAGATGATATCATCTACCACATTGTACTTGTCATCCTTCACACTACTATCCATCACCTCACAAGAAAAAATTATCCTTGAATACTCCACCATGAGATCTGATTTCCAATCCACATATATCTTTGATAACGAGCACAACTATGGTCTTCTATATAGAGCATCAACAATTGCATTGTTCTTTCCTTTGACGTACTCAATATCGAAGTCATAGGCTTGTACTTTACTGACCCATTTATTCTGCTTTTCCTTAAGATCCCTCTTCCCCAAGAAGTGCTTCAAACTGTTGTGATTAGTCTTGACCACAAACTTCCCACCTACCAGCTATTGTCTGAACTTTTCCAATGCATGCATTATGGCGACCATTTCCTTGTCATAGATGGGATAAAATCTCTCGATGGCGGAGATATTTCTTCTTTCATATGCAATAGGATTATTATGTTGCATTAAGAAAACTCCTATTCCCACACCATATGCATCACACTCTAACACAAATGGCTGAGTAAAGTCAGGAAGTGCCAAAACAAGGCAAGAAATCATCACTTCCTTCATCTTATCAAAGGTCTTCTTGGCCTCTTCTGTCCAACAAAAATCCCCTTTATTTGTGAGATCTATAAGGGGGGTGATCAAATGAGATAATCCTGACACAAAGTACCTGTAGTAATAACAAATCCCAAGGAACCCTCGAAAATGTGTGATATTCTTAGGTGGTGACCAATCTAGAATAGCTTGTATCTTCTCCCAATGAACCTGCATTCCTTGTGCACTAACTATATGCCCCAAGTAGAGAATCTCTGTCATACCAAATTCACACTTATATTCCTTGTCATATAATGAATTCTCCTCCATAATTCTTAGAATCTCCTGCAAGTGTGCCAAGTGCTCCTCCCAGGTTCTATTATATATCAAGAGATCATCGAAAAATACCAATAGAAACTTCCACAATTGCTTCCAGAATATATGATTCATGCACGACTGGAAAGTAGCAGGTGCATTGGTCAGTCCAAAAGGAATGACCAAGAATTCATAGTGCCCATAATGGAACCTAAAGGCGGTCTTATGGATGTCCTCCTCATGGAATCTGATTTGATGATATCTAGATCGAAGATCAATCTTCGAAAAATAAATTGCTCCATGCAACTCATCTAATATCTCATCGATCCTGGGTATAGGGTACGTATTTTTTATTGTCTTTTTATTCAAGGTCTGGTAATCAATACACATCCATATTGTCCCATCCTTCTTCTTAACTAATACCACCAAGGAAGCAAAGGTATTGGAACTGGGTCTTATGTGTCCCATGTCAAGAAACTCCTTGATTTCTTTCTATATTTCATCTTTGAATTGCTTGGGATGCCTTTATAGGGTGGTGATAATTGGTTTGGACCCCTCTTCAAGTTCAATGGTGTGCTCAAAACCTCTATCAGGGGGTCTCCCTGTAGGTACCTGCCCCAATACCTTGTCATGTTTTCTTTATAAATCCTGAATGTCTGCATGATAGTGCCTTCTGCCTTCATCATATGTTCGGGGTGTAATAAAGCACTGTGTTTCATATACTACATCTCCATGTCTGAATATGGCTTCCATCCATTTTTTTGATACTACTGTAGGATCATTATTCGCCATGCCTCACAGTACAACCTATTTCCCTCCTTGCGTGAAGAACTTCATGGTCATATGTTTGTATTTTGTGATAATGTCCCTCAACGTCTGTAGCCACTGAAATCCCAACACTGCATCTGAATATGCCACATCTACCACATAAAATTCTTATGTCAAGGTGTATTTACCAATTGTTAAGGCCAATCTAAAAATTTTCTTTGTGCAAGACACATTAAATCCATCGACCACTGCTACTTTGAACCCCTCAAAGTCCTCTGTAGCTACTCGTCTCCTAACCACCCAGGCTGCATCAATAAAGTTGTGGGTTTCCCCACCATCAATCAAAGTTGTGATTCCCTGTCCCCTTATGACTCTCCTAACTCTGAAGGTGTTGAATCTTGGGGTACCTGATAATGAGGCTATAACAATCTCCTTGGCCTCCTCACTATGCTTCTCCTCTATCTCTTCCTTCTACTCTTTTCCCTTCTCAAGAGAAACCTACTTCTCCTCCCACTCCTCATCAGAATCTGAATGTACCTCAATATAATGGGCTTGACCCTTTCCTTGACACCTGTGTCCTGGTACCCATGGATCTTTGTAGTGAAAACAAAGGTTCTTTCTCCTTAGCTCATTTCTTGTTGCCTCATCCAACCTTTCCTTACCTGTACCTTCCTTCCCAGTATGCTTCTTGTCCTTTCCTTTCTATGGAATAAAGGGTTTGGAGAAAATTTTGGTTTTAGGGACTGCGCCCTCCATGTCCCTTGTCCTGACAATAACATTCTGCAAGGTATTAGGCTTGAAATCCTCTACCCAACCACGAAGTGGTTCTAACAACCCCTCAATGAACGACATGACAAGCCTTTGATTTGATATATCTAACACTGCCACTGCTAGCTTATAAAAATCTGTGATGTAAGCATATGGTAATCCTTCTTGTTTGAGTTGTGATAACTCTCTGAAATGTAGCTCTGGGTCCTTTTTATCAAACCGCTCCATTAAATTTTGAGTGAAGTCCAAGTAGGAGGTGATAACCACATGTCCTAGTTTGACCAACCCATGGTACCACCACTCGTGGGTTTCTCCATCAAGGTGCAAAGTATTGAATTTGATCACCTTAGACTCAAGCATAGGATTGAGATGGAAGTATGTATCCAGATTTTGTACCCATTCCCTAGCTCTTCTTTTATTAGACCCATCAAAGGAAGGAATGGATAGGTTCCCCAACTTCCATGCTATATCCTTGGTCTATTGCCCCCGGTTATGATCCCTTGGTCTATTCCTGTATTTGATTATGCAGAAGCACTGAAGTGACATGGCTACCTGAAAATCATCACCTAGGGATTGATATTCTCTCAGATAGTCTTGAAAATTTTCACCCGGAACTTGTTGCCCTTGATTTTCTGTCTATCGGTTTCCAAAAAAATTGGGTAAAAGAGGTATAGGGACTATTCTTCTAGTGGTCCTAGCACCAATATGCATAGGGGCCTTGGTATTGTTAAGTATGAGAATCTCATTATTATTGTCGGCTCCATTATTCACATTGTACCCCCCTGCTCCATTGTTACTCCCATGATTCTGATTGGTTTGATTGTCAAGTAACTGAATTATAAGTTGAGTAAGCTACTGCTGTCCAAATACTAAACTCTCCAAGATTTTCATTCCCCTTTCCCATGTTTTCCACTTGTCCCACCTCCCGTTGATTTTCCCTTACTTCTTCTCCCTCTTCAAAAATGGTTTCTGCCCCTTGTTGCCTTCTACTTCTATATGTGACACCAAGAAATCTATTGTATTAACCCCTCATGAACATCAAAACCCCTCTTCATGCTGGCAGGAAAGAGGGCTCTGCTACCACTGTAATGTTCTGGCTAAATATTGAACATTTTTTTCCTTAGTTTATCAGTCTGGTAATTGTATCAAACAGCTGAATTACATTCCCAAAATTTTACCTTTACCTGTTTATTATTATGTTAGACGTTGATAACTGTGTGTACATGATTATAACAATTATTTACCACTTAAATTCCCCACTATAATCCTTGGTACAACTAATATAAATGGAAATATTCTATTGTGTATCTGTTTACTGTAGCCTCTTTAATGGATAATGTATAAACACATATATACTTTGCTAAGAAGAGAATGAGTATTTCAAATATAACAATAGAGATACCAAATATATTTCTTCAAAAAATGAACAATGGATATTTTATTAAATGCTAACCTCTTATAGTAGCTCCCAGATCTGATTTATTAATGGAAATGTGAGTGTATTAAGGTATTTAGACGTTGGAAGGAACTTTCCTATGCAACCAACAAATACATATCAACTTCTATAGGCCCCCACGTCCGCCAATCAAGGATATTCGACCCCTTCTCTTCTTAGTTTAGTCCATAAATGATGGATTCGACCCATCAACCTTTTTTTCATAATTTGTGGCCTCTAAGGATAAAAAATTCGCCCTCCAAAATAATGATAACACAACCAGAAATGAAGTGCCTCTTTTAACTAGTTTTTCCTTGAGGAAAGGCACCACCACGTCTAAATAAATCATCCAGAATAATAGATAGACTCAGCCCAATGTAGAGACTTGTCCTTCTTAGAAAGAAATGCATCCAGTATGGTTTTTCTAGTCTCTCCTGTTCAGGAGCTCACCCAAACTTCAAGGAAATGGCCCCTCCTTAACTATAACTCGCTCAAGCATGGAAACTTGTCCTTCCCTTAACCAAAATCGACCACCATGAAGGAATATGCAGACACTACTGAAAAAAGTCCACCCAAAGTGAATAGCTTAGCCAATGAACCACCAATATCAGCCATCGCGTAGAAATATATGCCACCATTGAAGTAAAATGAAGAAACCAGTGTGATCTCTTCCCTAGATGACTAGCTAGGGTGGATATGTTGCACCACCGAAACCAATCTCTGAAATTATCTAGTAGGGTTTTTGTCCCAAGAGTTCCAAAGCCACAATGAGCTCTCTCAATGAGAAATTAGAAAATACCAATGCAAGAATGAGAGATTAGCAAAAGGATTGACCAATGTATGTTGCACAAACTGTGAAGATTGGGACAAAAGAGTTC
>ML840497.1:0-22850 GCA_009831015.1 Picea engelmannii | reverse complement strand
ACTCATTCACCCCACCTCTAAGTGTGGTAGGTATGTCCAACACCTCTTCATTTTTGGGTGCACTAGTTTGTTCATTCACTGGGGAAATTTCCAACTGCCTGGTATGTACATGAAGAGATCATATGTCAAACTGCTTGCTGGGAAGTACTCCAGAAACAATTTTGCCAGGATTTCTCATTTTCAGGTAAGTCTCTCGAAGTCACTTTAGTATTGCATCATATTAAAAATATGTTGTTTACTGATGAACTCAAGGCTCCCAGTCTGCTCACAGTCTATCGAACACATGAACATTTTCTTTGGTTTAGCCCTACTCCTATTTCTACCCTTCTACCTGCGCATTGTATTAAAATTAATATAGGCCCTAACGACCAAAAAAACCTAGAATACCTTAGGTATTTTCCATTTAAGGAGTCTGAAGAAAATAAAGCTGTAAAAAAAACTTGCCCAATTGAAGCTAATAAATCTTACATTGAACCCTTGAAGTTGCACAAGGTAAACATAGGTAGTGAAGACCATCCCAAGATATCTTACATAGGTGACTACTGGGATGAACAAACCATGACTAAAATCCAAGCCTTATTGTGTGAGTACGAGGACCTGTTTATGACAATTTTCTATGAGCTCAAAGGAATTAAGGAAAAACTAGGAGAGATGAAGATATAGCTAAAACATGGCGCAAAACCTGTGAAGCACACACCATATTGGTTGAATCGTTGAGTTAAGGAGAAAATGAAAAATGAGAATGATCGCATGCTCGTGGCATGGTTAATATTCCCTATTAACGAGGTGAAATGGACCAGTCCCAATTTAATTAAGAGTAATAAGGGTACAAATGATATCTGCATTTGTGCCAATTCCTGGAGCCTGAACTCTGCCTATGTCCATGATCTCTTCCGAAATCCCTTCAATGATGAAGTTTTATACCAAGTGGTGGGTAAGGAATCCTAATCCTTTACAGATGTATTTTCCGACTATCATCAAGTCCGAATTGTGGAGGAAGTCAAGATAAATACCACCTTCACTACTGAGTGGGGGTCATTTTCTTACAATGTCATGCCTTTTGGGCTTAAGAATTCCCCAACAATATTTTCCTAGATAGGCATTGTGACATTCCACTACTTCATCCATAAGTTTTTGGAAGTCTACATGGACGAATGGACAATTTATAGCCTGTTTAAAGAACACATTGTTATGCTCCGACTAATATTTGAGTGTTATAGGCGGTTTCATATTTCTCTGAACTTGAAAATGTGTATATTCTATGTACCCTTCGGGAATATGCTTGGACAAATTGTGTGTAGAGAAGGGGTACTCATCAATCCCACAAAAGTTGTGGTCATCCTTAATATGCCACCCCCATATCTGTAAAGTAACTATGATATACAATGGGTCACATAGGATATTACCGCAGGTTCATTCGAAGTTATGCAACCGTTACAAAACCTTTGGAACAATTTTTAAAAATATCCGAAGGATTCCATTGGACTCCAAACTACAATAAATCCTTTTATGTGTTAAAATAAAAGTTGAGTTATGCACCCATATTGACTTACTTGAATTGACAGAAGGAGTTTCATATTCATATTAATGCATATGGAGTTGTGCTAGGTGTTATCCTTGTGTAACTAGGAGAAGGGAATATCGACCATCCTATCTATTTTTCCAGTATAAAACTATCTTAGGTCTAACAAAAATACACCACAACAGAAACAAAAGGATTGACCATGGTCCGTGCTTTACAATTTTTTTGACACTATCTATTAGGGGGTTATTTTAAGTTTTTCAATGATCATTCTACTTTAAAATATCTTGTTAATAAACCTGTCTTAGAAGGAAGAATCTGTAGATGGTTGTTTTTTTTCAAGATTTTTCCTTTGAAGTTATTATCAAACCTGGGAAGTTAAATGTGGGATCCGATCACCTATCAAGGATGGAAACAGGTGAAATTGGTGGACCTGTTGATGACCAGGTAACATATGCAGATTTGTTTTTCATAGAAGCTATCCCATACTACTTATCGAAAATTGCACTATTCCTCACAACTGGAAAATCTTTGGAGGATTTTTTGCAACTCAAAAGTGCCATTGTAATGTTCTGGCTAAATATTGAGCATTTTTTTTCTTAATCAGTATGGTAATTCTATCAAACAGTTGGATTACATTCCCAAAATTTTACCTTTCCTCGTTTATTATTCTGTTACAAGATAATAACTATGTGTATGTGATTATAACAAATATTTACCACTTAACTTCCCCACTTTAATCCTTGGCACAACTGATATAAATGGAAATATTCTGTTGTGTATGTGTTTACTGTAGCGTCTTTAATGGATAATGTATAAACACATATATACTTTGCTGAGAAGAGAATGAGTATTGCAAATATAACAACATAGATACTAATATATTTCTTCAAAAAACGAACAATGGATATTTTATTAAATGCTAACCTCTTACAGTAGCTCCCAGATCTGATATATCAATGGAAATGTGAGTGTAGTAAGGTATTTAGACGTTGGAAGGAAATTTCCTATGCAACCAACAAGTACAAATAAACTTCTACAGGCCCCCACATCCACCAATCAAGGATATTCGACCCCTTCTTTGCTTAGCTTAGTCCAAAAATGATGGATTCGGCCCATCAACCTTTTTTCACAGTTCATGGCCTCTAAGGGATCAACAATTCTCCCTCTAAAATAATGATAACACATCCATAAATTAAGTGTCTCTTCTAACTCGTTTTTCCTTGAGGAAAGACACCACCACATCTAAATAAATCACCCAGAATAATGGATAGACTCATCTCAATGTACAGATTCATCCTCCTCAGAAAGAAATGCAGCCAGTATGGTTGTTCCGGTCTCTCTTATTCAGGAACTCACCCAAGCTTCAAGGAAACGACCCCTCCTTAACTATAACTCACCCAAGTAGGGAAACAAGTCCTTCCCTTAACCAAACTTGACCACCATGAAGGAATATGTGGACACTAGTGAATAAATTCAACCCATAGTGAATAGCTCAACCAAAGAACCACCGGTCTCAGCCACCACATAGAAATCTATGCCACCATTGAAGTAAAATGAAGAAACTAATGTGATCTCTTCCCTGGATGACTAGATAGGGGGGATATGTTGCACCACTGAACCAATCTCTGAAATTATCTCCTAGGGTTTTCATCCCAAGATTTCCAAAGCCACAATGAGCTCTCTCAATGAGAAATTATCAAATACCAATGCAAGAATGAGAGAGGGTGCCCTCCTTTTTCCATTTTATTTCTTCGTTGACTCTTATGCGACCCTTTTACCTTTTAATCAATTTAAGTGGTGTTTCATATTATTCCTAAGTCACGTTAGGCTATGTGTCCCTTTTTCCCCCTTTTAATTATCTAATGTCATTTTGTTAAGAATTTTCCCCTTAGGACATTAAATCATTAATTAACTCCCTTCTTACAGACTATATCCTACAAGAATCACTTAGGATACTACATCCAAGTCCCATGATCACTAGGAAGGGGACATGACAGTCCTCCCTTCCTGAGATTTCTTTTCCCCAAGCAATTGCAGATTCAGGTGCTGCAAAATTTGTTCACTCTCCCAAGTGGCATATTCTTCAGGAAACTCTCTCCATATGACCATATATTCCTTGATTACCCTATTTCGAAGATTCTTTTCTCGAACCTCCAATACTTCTTCTGGAACTAGTACTAGCTACCCCTCCTCATCCAATGGAGGCAGTTCTGCTGAAGTCACGTGATGTGTTGTCCCATTTCCCTTTTGAGAAATGAGATGTGAAACAAGTTATGAATCTTACTCCCTTCTGGAAACTCCAACTCATAATCCACTTCACCAACTCTCCTGGTCACCCTATAAGGCTCGTAAAATTGTGGCTTAAGTTTATCTACACTACTCATCTTCAGAGAATACTGACTATATGGATGCATCTTGAGAAACACCAAGTCCCCTACCTTGAAGGTGTGCTCGACTCTGTGCCTTTCTACATATATCTTCTGTTGGTTCTGGGACTTCTGCAGGTTATCCTTAAGAGCCTTAAGAATGTCTTGGCTCTCGTAAATCCAGTCCTGGGCCTTGGGAGCCCTATTGTCCCAAAATTCTAGGTCTACAAAATATGGGGCATCATATCCATATAATTCTCTAAATGTTGACATTCCCATGGACATATGATAAGTGGTGTTATAACAATTCTCACCCAACTGTAACCACTTAACCCATGTCTTCTGTTGCCCGACCACGTAGTTACGCAAATACATCTCTAGCCATTTTTTCACTATATCTGTTTGGCCATATGTCTGTGGGTGGTAACTTGTACTGGGAGTCAACTATGTGCCTACAAGCATGTACAATTCCTGCCAAAAAGCACTCAGAAATCGATTTTCCCTGTCACTCACAATATTTTTTGGCAACCCATGAAGCCTGAATACCTCCCTGAAGAATAAGTCTGCTACCTGTGTTTCCTTGTACTCTGAGGATATGGAAAAGAAATGAGAGAACTTGGAATACCACATAAATGCAATCTTGGCCCTGTGTCTTTGACAGTCCTGTGATAAAGTCCATGGATATGCTTTCCCATTTCTTCTCTAGAATGGGCAATGGATGAAGTAATCCTGCACGGTGTGTCTACTCTGCTTTATTCTGCTGACAAGTCACACACTCCCACACATGTCTCAATACATCATGTTTGAGTCCCTTCCATGAGAAGCTCCCTCTGATCTTGCTGTATGTATTGAAATATCCTGGATGCTTAGCTAAAGGTGTGTCATGCATGGATTTCATAATTTTCTCCTTTAATTTGGACTCCAAAACCAAGTATATGCGATCCTTATAGTAGATGATATCATCTACCACATTGTACTTGTCATCCTTCACACTACTATCCATCACCTCACAAGAAAAAATTATCCTTGAATACTCCACCATGAGATCTGATTTCCAATCCACATATATCTTTGATAACGAGCACAACTATGGTCTTCTATATAGAGCATCAACAATTGCATTGTTCTTTCCTTTGACGTACTCAATATCGAAGTCATAGGCTTGTACTTTACTGACCCATTTATTCTGCTTTTCCTTAAGATCCCTCTTCCCCAAGAAGTGCTTCAAACTGTTGTGATTAGTCTTGACCACAAACTTCCCACCTACCAGCTATTGTCTGAACTTTTCCAATGCATGCATTATGGCGACCATTTCCTTGTCATAGATGGGATAAAATCTCTCGATGGCGGAGATATTTCTTCTTTCATATGCAATAGGATTATTATGTTGCATTAAGAAAACTCCTATTCCCACACCATATGCATCACACTCTAACACAAATGGCTGAGTAAAGTCAGGAAGTGCCAAAACAAGGCAAGAAATCATCACTTCCTTCATCTTATCAAAGGTCTTCTTGGCCTCTTCTGTCCAACAAAAATCCCCTTTATTTGTGAGATCTATAAGGGGGGTGATCAAATGAGATAATCCTGACACAAAGTACCTGTAGTAATAACAAATCCCAAGGAACCCTCGAAAATGTGTGATATTCTTAGGTGGTGACCAATCTAGAATAGCTTGTATCTTCTCCCAATGAACCTGCATTCCTTGTGCACTAACTATATGCCCCAAGTAGAGAATCTCTGTCATACCAAATTCACACTTATATTCCTTGTCATATAATGAATTCTCCTCCATAATTCTTAGAATCTCCTGCAAGTGTGCCAAGTGCTCCTCCCAGGTTCTATTATATATCAAGAGATCATCGAAAAATACCAATAGAAACTTCCACAATTGCTTCCAGAATATATGATTCATGCACGACTGGAAAGTAGCAGGTGCATTGGTCAGTCCAAAAGGAATGACCAAGAATTCATAGTGCCCATAATGGAACCTAAAGGCGGTCTTATGGATGTCCTCCTCATGGAATCTGATTTGATGATATCTAGATCGAAGATCAATCTTCGAAAAATAAATTGCTCCATGCAACTCATCTAATATCTCATCGATCCTGGGTATAGGGTACGTATTTTTTATTGTCTTTTTATTCAAGGTCTGGTAATCAATACACATCCATATTGTCCCATCCTTCTTCTTAACTAATACCACCAAGGAAGCAAAGGTATTGGAACTGGGTCTTATGTGTCCCATGTCAAGAAACTCCTTGATTTCTTTCTATATTTCATCTTTGAATTGCTTGGGATGCCTTTATAGGGTGGTGATAATTGGTTTGGACCCCTCTTCAAGTTCAATGGTGTGCTCAAAACCTCTATCAGGGGGTCTCCCTGTAGGTACCTGCCCCAATACCTTGTCATGTTTTCTTTATAAATCCTGAATGTCTGCATGATAGTGCCTTCTGCCTTCATCATATGTTCGGGGTGTAATAAAGCACTGTGTTTCATATACTACATCTCCATGTCTGAATATGGCTTCCATCCATTTTTTTGATACTACTGTAGGATCATTATTCGCCATGCCTCACAGTACAACCTATTTCCCTCCTTGCGTGAAGAACTTCATGGTCATATGTTTGTATTTTGTGATAATGTCCCTCAACGTCTGTAGCCACTGAAATCCCAACACTGCATCTGAATATGCCACATCTACCACATAAAATTCTTATGTCAAGGTGTATTTACCAATTGTTAAGGCCAATCTAAAAATTTTCTTTGTGCAAGACACATTAAATCCATCGACCACTGCTACTTTGAACCCCTCAAAGTCCTCTGTAGCTACTCGTCTCCTAACCACCCAGGCTGCATCAATAAAGTTGTGGGTTTCCCCACCATCAATCAAAGTTGTGATTCCCTGTCCCCTTATGACTCTCCTAACTCTGAAGGTGTTGAATCTTGGGGTACCTGATAATGAGGCTATAACAATCTCCTTGGCCTCCTCACTATGCTTCTCCTCTATCTCTTCCTTCTACTCTTTTCCCTTCTCAAGAGAAACCTACTTCTCCTCCCACTCCTCATCAGAATCTGAATGTACCTCAATATAATGGGCTTGACCCTTTCCTTGACACCTGTGTCCTGGTACCCATGGATCTTTGTAGTGAAAACAAAGGTTCTTTCTCCTTAGCTCATTTCTTGTTGCCTCATCCAACCTTTCCTTACCTGTACCTTCCTTCCCAGTATGCTTCTTGTCCTTTCCTTTCTATGGAATAAAGGGTTTGGAGAAAATTTTGGTTTTAGGGACTGCGCCCTCCATGTCCCTTGTCCTGACAATAACATTCTGCAAGGTATTAGGCTTGAAATCCTCTACCCAACCACGAAGTGGTTCTAACAACCCCTCAATGAACGACATGACAAGCCTTTGATTTGATATATCTAACACTGCCACTGCTAGCTTATAAAAATCTGTGATGTAAGCATATGGTAATCCTTCTTGTTTGAGTTGTGATAACTCTCTGAAATGTAGCTCTGGGTCCTTTTTATCAAACCGCTCCATTAAATTTTGAGTGAAGTCCAAGTAGGAGGTGATAACCACATGTCCTAGTTTGACCAACCCATGGTACCACCACTCGTGGGTTTCTCCATCAAGGTGCAAAGTATTGAATTTGATCACCTTAGACTCAAGCATAGGATTGAGATGGAAGTATGTATCCAGATTTTGTACCCATTCCCTAGCTCTTCTTTTATTAGACCCATCAAAGGAAGGAATGGATAGGTTCCCCAACTTCCATGCTATATCCTTGGTCTATTGCCCCCGGTTATGATCCCTTGGTCTATTCCTGTATTTGATTATGCAGAAGCACTGAAGTGACATGGCTACCTGAAAATCATCACCTAGGGATTGATATTCTCTCAGATAGTCTTGAAAATTTTCACCCGGAACTTGTTGCCCTTGATTTTCTGTCTATCGGTTTCCAAAAAAATTGGGTAAAAGAGGTATAGGGACTATTCTTCTAGTGGTCCTAGCACCAATATGCATAGGGGCCTTGGTATTGTTAAGTATGAGAATCTCATTATTATTGTCGGCTCCATTATTCACATTGTACCCCCCTGCTCCATTGTTACTCCCATGATTCTGATTGGTTTGATTGTCAAGTAACTGAATTATAAGTTGAGTAAGCTACTGCTGTCCAAATACTAAACTCTCCAAGATTTTCATTCCCCTTTCCCATGTTTTCCACTTGTCCCACCTCCCGTTGATTTTCCCTTACTTCTTCTCCCTCTTCAAAAATGGTTTCTGCCCCTTGTTGCCTTCTACTTCTATATGTGACACCAAGAAATCTATTGTATTAACCCCTCATGAACATCAAAACCCCTCTTCATGCTGGCAGGAAAGAGGGCTCTGCTACCACTGTAATGTTCTGGCTAAATATTGAACATTTTTTTCCTTAGTTTATCAGTCTGGTAATTGTATCAAACAGCTGAATTACATTCCCAAAATTTTACCTTTACCTGTTTATTATTATGTTAGACGTTGATAACTGTGTGTACATGATTATAACAATTATTTACCACTTAAATTCCCCACTATAATCCTTGGTACAACTAATATAAATGGAAATATTCTATTGTGTATCTGTTTACTGTAGCCTCTTTAATGGATAATGTATAAACACATATATACTTTGCTAAGAAGAGAATGAGTATTTCAAATATAACAATAGAGATACCAAATATATTTCTTCAAAAAATGAACAATGGATATTTTATTAAATGCTAACCTCTTATAGTAGCTCCCAGATCTGATTTATTAATGGAAATGTGAGTGTATTAAGGTATTTAGACGTTGGAAGGAACTTTCCTATGCAACCAACAAATACATATCAACTTCTATAGGCCCCCACGTCCGCCAATCAAGGATATTCGACCCCTTCTCTTCTTAGTTTAGTCCATAAATGATGGATTCGACCCATCAACCTTTTTTTCATAATTTGTGGCCTCTAAGGATAAAAAATTCGCCCTCCAAAATAATGATAACACAACCAGAAATGAAGTGCCTCTTTTAACTAGTTTTTCCTTGAGGAAAGGCACCACCACGTCTAAATAAATCATCCAGAATAATAGATAGACTCAGCCCAATGTAGAGACTTGTCCTTCTTAGAAAGAAATGCATCCAGTATGGTTTTTCTAGTCTCTCCTGTTCAGGAGCTCACCCAAACTTCAAGGAAATGGCCCCTCCTTAACTATAACTCGCTCAAGCATGGAAACTTGTCCTTCCCTTAACCAAAATCGACCACCATGAAGGAATATGCAGACACTACTGAAAAAAGTCCACCCAAAGTGAATAGCTTAGCCAATGAACCACCAATATCAGCCATCGCGTAGAAATATATGCCACCATTGAAGTAAAATGAAGAAACCAGTGTGATCTCTTCCCTAGATGACTAGCTAGGGTGGATATGTTGCACCACCGAAACCAATCTCTGAAATTATCTAGTAGGGTTTTTGTCCCAAGAGTTCCAAAGCCACAATGAGCTCTCTCAATGAGAAATTAGAAAATACCAATGCAAGAATGAGAGATTAGCAAAAGGATTGACCAATGTATGTTGCACAAACTGTGAAGATTGGGACAAAAGAGTTCCAGTGGTACTTTGGGCTTGTCAGATCACCACAAAGAAATTACACAAATATACCCCTTTCCAGTTGGTTTATGGATGAGAAGATGTGGTACCCACTGAATTTATATCACCGATTCTATGCATTGCACACGCTACTAAGAAGATCGATGATGAATCCATCACAACTAGAGTTACAAAACTGATGCAGTTGGATGAAGCCATTTTTTTAGCATACTTTCATCAGAAAGTGGAAAAAGGCTCACCAAAAGGCTTGGCATGATCGAAATATGAAAAACAAATCGTTTTCATAAGTAGATAATGTTATACTATACGACAGTAAATGCCAAAAGCATCCTAGTAAATTACAAATGCATTGGCTTGGGCCATTTATTGTTGCAGAGGTACACGAATTTGGAGCAGTCAGACTTGTCAATCTCAATAGTATCCTTTATCCCATTTGGGTGAATGACACATGCATGAAATCCTACATTTTCTCTCAATAAGGATTTTTTTCACATCCCTCCTTTATTGGGAGTGGCAATAGTAAGTAGGATTTTCAATTATCTTGTTGTTTTCCTGTGTTTTTGGTCACACACGAGCATGTCTAGTTGTTATTTATTTTTAGAGTATATTCAGAGTTATTTTCAAATTATCCTTCCCAGATAACACCTTCGTGGTCAGGGAGGTCTTTCTCACATATACTCATCATTACCATCGCTTGAAGTTCAAAGTCCGTTCCCACGCATTATCACATGGTTTGTTAAAACATGTTAGTACTATTGCTGACTTGTTCATTGCTATCGGTCACAATTGAGTTTAATGTTACCCGTTGTCTACCCTTTTCTAGTTCACTGCCCATGAAGTCATTACTTTCCTATATTTTCTTAATGTCCCATCATCCACTTTGCATTGATGTGTTTAATCACATATATCGTTGTGGTAACAACACTTACTGACGTTAATTCTATTTCTTTTCAACCTTTGAAATTCAATGCATTTTTTCGCATCACCTTTATGATAGAGTCCATAAATATCTCGTTTACCAAACAAGTAAGGTTATTTTGTTTTCTTTACACAAATTTCATACTCATTCCTGAAGCCCCCTATGAAACCTGTGAACTTGTTCCCCTATCCATTTTGTTTATCGCCAATACCATGCAAGGATGGTTTGCACTACCGGTAAGGGGTCAGTCCCAAATGCTGCTACCCAAGTTGCTACACCAATTAGAACCACTTCCCCTAAGGAATTCATTTACCCTCCTGTCCAATTCATCGATGATATCCATGGGAAGGTGGAGGAAACTCATCTAATGGAAGTAGACTTCATGAATCCCGTCTAATTCCCACTAATGGCCATTCCTGTCTTTATGGATTGCATTGTTTTACAATATGGAACTATGAGTTGGGAGTGGTGTTGGCATAGGGGCATACCCAGGGTTCAACGATTAACAATGCACCAAAAAAACCCTAACTACCGACCCTTTCGACAACTCCTGCGGAGCAGGTGAAGTATCACTCGAGGTAGAAGTAGGGGGGGTTACATGACGCAAGTGTCTGTAACCAAGCTAGGACACAGATTTGTGATAATAACAATTTGCAGAGTACTCTATTAACACTTAAAAGGTGATATGCATTAGTTCATTAGCACTGCAGAACATACCCCAACTCTATATTGACACAGTAACAATAAATATTAAGCACTTCAACCACTTAGCACATAGCACTGAGTTAGATCTAATCATTCATTTATCTTTAAGAAAATCACTAAGCATTCATAGATCTATCTATCATACATAATCATCAAGCATTGAGTAGATTCATAACATAAAAAACATAGCACAAAGCAAACCAAAGACACAAGATATATGTGGTTCACCCCAGTGTGGGGCTATGTCCACCAACTACTTTGTCTTCTTTATTATTCTTCGATCTCTTACATTCAACGACTCATGTGCACTAAGCCACAAAGTTGAGCTTCACATAGGACAAGAGATCTACGCATTGAGCACCCGATCCTCCTTCCAAACTAGGTCAAGGGACAGAGCCAACTCTCTATCAAGCACAAATTCTTAACAAACATTCCTTTGCACGAAGCTCATCACATTACTTGCACTTAGCTCCCAAAAAAACTTCTCCAAAAAGAGTCTTTTTTCTACCATACATTCTTACTTATTTATACTTTTACAATCCCTTACAATAAGGCCTAATCATGGGTAAACCCCATGGGCTGACATCCCATAACCCATTACAAAAACCCTAGAGACCCCTTACTGGATCCACATAGCCCGCAAAATCGGTGAGATCCATGATCTCAGCTCCACCTGGGTGCTCCTTTCTCGACCAATGTGTCGAACTCCAAAAAGTGTTCCAAACCTAACCAAGGTTTTCTCAAAACTTGGTCGAGGGCCAACATGCCCCCGACACTCACCTGCGACTCGTCCCATGTCACTCAGGTTTGGGCAATGTTTCTTCTAAGGCCTTGAGCTTCACTTGAGCTACCTCGACTTACTGATTCACCTGAGCCTCCTTCTCAGCGAGCTCCTAGATCGTCTACTTTGTAATAGGCCCTTCCAGGCATTGTTCCATTGCTGCAACCACTTGGTCCAATTGTGATCCCTGTAAACACCTTATGGGATTCTTCCTGCATAGGTTACTACTTCTGCATAAGTTCCCTTACCCAACCCTAGAGGGAAATGATATGCTGCTGCACTACACGTTGTTCCTAATATCTCTTCATTCTTTCAACTGCGGTGAGTAGCTTCATCTGTGCCTACACGGAGAATGTCTGCTGCCACGCCTCCTATAATTGGCTTCTAGTTTCCTTAGCCCTGGATATTCTACAAGGCGTTCGTATGTCTACGTGTTTCTATCACTTAGATGTTTACACTATGAGGTGAGGGCTCTTATCCTTACTATTTTGTTCTTAATGACTTCCTCCCTCTAGTCACATACTTCTTGTGGGGTGCTTGGTACTGCTTGGACCTCCAACTCTATTATCCTTTCTTGAAGCTACTGTATGGTCTCAACAAGCTTCACTACTTGAGCCTTGACCAAATCTTGTTCCTCCTATGCCAAGCCTAGCACAGAGTGACATTCTTTACTGACTACTTCTTTTACTGTGACCCTTTCTGCAAGCAACTGCTCCTTTTCTCTCTGTAGTTGCGCTTTTTCCTCCTAGAGCATTGCCTGAAATTCTTCTCTCTCACTTTTGTAGGCGGCCACACTATACCATGCTACTCGTAATTGTTCTAAAAATTCATCTTTCTCTTGTTTCAAGGCTTCTATAGCCTTCTCCTTTTCTTCTTGCATTTTCTGAAGTCAAGCTTATGTCTCATCTACAAGTCTTCTCAATTGGGCTGGTTCATCCCCCAATTCTACAATATGTGACAAGGAAGGCGCAGTAGGTACTGTGCGAACCAACCAAATAGCTCGCTATAATTCCTTCAGTTCCTTCTCGATCCTTCCATACAACTCCTCCTGCTTGGCTCCATATGTCTGCAAGACATCCTCGAAAGCATCTTGCATAGCTCCGCGAACCAAACTGATGTCATCTTCCATGAGCATGGCCTCTAACTGGGGCTTACTGGCACATGTCTTCTTTATTGCTGAAGGTTTCTACGAAGAAACCTTCCTCTTCTGCGGTGTTACTGTTTCAGTAGGGGGATATTTTGGCAGTGTATCTTTGCCTCCTCCTTTCTCATCCCCTCCTCCTTGTCCATATGCTTCGTTTCCTCCTCTTCCTAGTGAGCCATATCCATTTTATTCAGAGGCGTTGTCCTCCTCATCGGTCTCTATATCCTGGACCTCTTCCTTCTTCTTCTTCTTTGTCCCACTGGACTGTCCAACATGCTCAACTCGAGTGACCATGGGGCTTCCTATGGTGTCAGTGTCAGAGAGTTTTTCATCAGTGACAGGTATAAGGAACTCCTCCAACCATTCCTTGGTGAATTTCTCCATGTCTTCATCTATTATCTTGTAGTATGACTGTAACTATTCCTTGTTCTCATCTCTACGCGCAGTGATATAGATGAAATGTGGATCTTCACATAAATTTGCTATTTCTCTGTAATGGTGCAAGGTGCATGGTTTCATGCATGGAAATGACTCAAGGGAAACCTTCAGTTGTTTATAATATGCATGAAACACAGTGTTGGACTGCCACTTCTTTGTCATGTCATTGGTGTACCACAAGGTGGAAAACCTAGCGGCCAATGAATCTGATAGTTTGATCTTTAGAAAGGTGGCTCCTTTAGGAATTTTCCAAGAAACAAATGAAATCAAAATGATCATCTAGCTAAATTGGTATTTGTATCCCAAATCCTGAGATTTGCGACAATATTTCTCCAGTTAATTGATGAGGTAACTTGCCCAATTCATCTGCATGACCTCCACACATTTTCCTGTGAGGTCCACCACAAACCTGGTGACCTGTGTGGGGTGGTTCTTCCTTATGAGCTTGCCAGCTATGAGTTGGAAAGCCAGACACACTGAACCATCCTGTATAGAGGCTACCTTGTAGCCTCACTTTCCTTTTTCAACTTCACCATAAGTTTCCTTGATGTGCTGTGCTAGGGAGTGGTCCAAGGCCTTCCCTAGA
This sequence comes from Picea engelmannii, assembly GCA_009831015.1. Lineage (NCBI taxonomy): Eukaryota > Viridiplantae > Streptophyta > Pinopsida > Pinales > Pinaceae > Picea > Picea engelmannii. The sequence goes on along the minus strand of ML840497.1, from coordinate 8,756 downwards.
TAGAACTGTTGAGGGTCAGGTCCCTTCATGCTTAATCCTATAATCTGGTGGATCAACACCGGATCCACAGTAATCCTCTGGTTGAGCCACAGGTATCCCCCATGATATCATGACAAGAGGAGTTTAACGCAAGTATTAACCTCTTGGTGATGGCCAAAATGGGGAATCTTCATCACATTTAGCATAGTGTACTGCACTAGTCCCTTAATCGATGGCTGGGAGACGAGGCAAGGCTTCTTCCCAATTTATTTTGTCAAGTATCGGTGGGGTGCTAACATAGCATAGTTATTTATTTCTCCTAGGTTGAATTTGATGTTCTTCAGCAGCGGGATCTGCCCTAACTGGTTCCTTACTATGCATATTCCTTTCAGAATGTATGCAGTGAACATAGTGTACTCATAATCTCATGGAATGCTATCACGGTTAATTGCGCCAGCCAAAGGTGGAATGTACTCAGGTAGGATCAATGAGATCTACTTCTCATTAGCTAGATCGTCATGACGCATACTTCACTGCTTGTTTTCGGAGTTAACATGGCCAGAACGACGTCCAGTCGAAGGGGAAGCTTGTAGTCCCCTGGTAGATGATGCCTGGATGCCTTTAGATAACTGTCTTTTGGCCATTATCTTCTTAAGGACCTCCTTGACAGACTTCTCTAATTCACTAGGTTTGCCTGACATTCTCACTTTTAAACAGACAGGTTGGGGTAGGCGAATGGACATGTGGGGTAGACAAATGGATGGTGATGTCTAGCTTCAGATAACATAGCTCAACACACAATAAAATCTCTTCTTGTCTCAGTCAATCACGGGTGGCAAAAATTGGTCCTGACGCAGTGACCAACAGGTTAAATAAGCAGGGCATCATAACAGATACTTCCAATGATCAAGAATTCTTCCATCAATGCAAATATGTCGGTTATGGCATGGTCTCAACATCCTAGAAGCGGTCCATCGGCCCATAAATTGATTTTCTAGCCATTTCGAAGCATAGTTCTAACGGTCCGGGCACCTCCAATAGTCATATAGCTTTGTTATGGAGAAGTCCCATTCTGCGCGGTCCTTTTGTTCCGACGAGGTTCAAATACTGTGAACTTGCCTCCTATGAGGTTCCAGTCTGTGAAGTATTCCATCTGGTCTCTGTAGATCCCTATAGTTTTTCCATCTTAGATTTCTTTTTACTGAGATTCCTTGCCTTCTTTCTTTTGATCTGATTCTCTCTAACTATTTCTGGAATCCTCTTTCCATTCTTATTCTTATCTTCTCCTAGCTTAATGACTTCGCACTGCTGTTGTGCCCTCAAAGGGTCTGAAGTTAATATCCTTCCTCTTCATACTTCCTAGGTGGATATACTTCTTTCTTGCATAGATTGGTCCTTCAAACCTTTTTGCATTCTCTCAACCTTGATAACTAATTCTCTTATCTTCTGTTGCTTCAACTTATCCTCTCATTCTTCTATTAGTCGATCTATTTTTCTAGCTATGAAATCCCTTTGTTCTTGCTTTTTCTTTTCTGTAGCTTCTTCCTCTATTTTTCTTCTGATCTGATCCTTCTCAATCCAAGTCCTACCTAGAAAAAGTGGGAAAGGGGCGTTGTTATCAACAAACTTAATGACTTCGAATTACTCTTCAGTCGATGTTCCATGGATAATAATAAGTACATTAGTAACTCTTCCGCATAAGGTTATCATTTTTCCCCTAAACAAGCCTATCCTTCCTAATGAAGGTACCACATTAGGCTTTCCCAAAATTTCCCAAGTGTCTTATGTCATAATATTCACTTGTGTTTCTTTATACTAGACACAGTCTATGTCGAAGTCTTCTATTCTTGCATTTATGCATTGTTTTACTTTCAATATCTCTGGTAAATTGTCATCTTGATGACGATTCATTGTTTCTTTCAACTGTAATAACATAGTCTAAGATTTATCTGATTCTTTCTCTTTATGATTCTCTAACATGCTCTTAGTCTCTTGAATTCCTTCATATTTTTCTTGTCTCATGTTCATTCTTTCAACTTTAGCAATCATCCTTGGACAATCCTCAACCTCATGAACAATAGTCTTACAAAAAATACAAATAGGACCTGTACCAATACATTCCCTAGCAAGATGTCTCAACCTTCGATATTTATAACACAATATAAATCGTTTATTTATCTTGTATTTTCCCCAACCTCTTTTGTACCGTGCACTAGGATCATAGTGCTGGACCAACAATCTGCAAAAAATCTTTCTAGGTTCCTACATCCACTTATTAGTCTAAAAATTCCTTCTATGCATAGGAATAACATATCTTTATTCATTTCTATTATCTTTATTTAGATCAAATATTTCTTCCAAGTGCGCCCTAGCCTTCAGAATAGGAAAAAATCTATTAAACATACCTAAATTCATGCTTTCGAAGCACAAATTTTCACTTATATTACTCTTATCAAAGAACAAAGCTTTACCTCTTTTCGGATCTTACCTCTTTTCTTCAGATCAGATTTATTTCTTAGCACATATATTCGCAAGTCAAGTAGAGAACTGTACACTTCAACAACAAATCTACACACATAGCTTCTCTTTTATTTACTTCAGTTCCCAGCAATCATAGTTTCATGTCCTGACAACAAAACCATTTTTTGGCACAGGGGCAGACCCAAGGTTCAATGCTTAACAACGCATCAAAAAAACCCTAACTACCGACCCTTTAGGAAACTCTTGTGGAGCAGGCGAAGTCTCACCCAAGGTAGAAGTAGGGGGGTTACAAGACACAGGTGTCTATAACCAAGCTGGGACACATATCTGTGATAATAACACTTCACATAGTACTCTATTAACACTTAAAAGGGGATACTCATTAGTTCATTAGCACCGCAGAACATACCCCAACTCTAGATCGACGCAATAACAATAAATATTAAGCACTTCAACCACTTAGCACATAACACTGAGTTATATCTAATCATTCATTTATCTTTAAGAAAATCACTAAGCATCCACATATCTATCTATAATACATAATCATCAAGCGTTGAATAGATTCATAAAATAAACAACACAACACAAAGAAAACCAAAGACACAAGATATACGTGGTTCACCCTAGTGTGGGGCTACGTCCACCAACTTCTTCGTCTTATTTATTATTCTTCGATCTCTTACATTTAGCGACTCCTGTGCATTAAGCCACAGAGTTGAGCTTCGCATAGGATAGGAGATCTGCGCATTGAGCACCCGATCCTCCTTCCAAACTAGGTCAAGGCACAAAGCCAACTCTCTATCAAGCACAAATACTTAACAAACATTCCTTTGCATGAAGCTCATCACATTACTTGCACTTAGCTCCCAAAAACCCTTCTCCAAAAAGATTCTTTTTTCTACCATACATTCTTACTTATTTATACTTTTACAATCCCTTACAATAAGGCCTAATCATGGGTAAAGCCCATGGGCTGACATCCCATAACCCATTACAAAAACCCTAGAGACCCCTAACTAGGTCCACATAGCCCACAAAATTGGTGAGATCCACGATCTCAGCTCCGCCTGGGCGCTCCTTTCTTGACCAATGTGTCAACGTCCAAAAAGTGGTCCAAACCTGACCAAGGTTTTCTCAAAACTTGGTCGAGGGCCAATAAGTGGAGGAAGGACTTCCTACCTATGCGAGAAATTACTTTAATGAGTTTGAGTGACCTACCAATGTTCGACACCACTGGAGATATTTCCAAGTGCACTAAATTTTTGATCAGCTGAGTGCACAATAGCACGTTGTGGCTCGACAAGGGATACCGTATCCATGTCATGGACATACATTAGTTGAAAGGGTTATCCATGGATGACCAAGATATCATGGGTGGGTTCCAAGGGTCAGGAAAGAATGGCTGAAACAAAGGTACTTTAATCCTACATGACAAATACAACACTCGATGCAGAGGATGATATGCTCTCATTGAGCTCATCAATGATGAGAAAATCCAGTGTGCCTACTACATTATCGCAGAAAAAGTGATGAAGACTTTTACAAAGAGGGAATGCACATTAGACGCCATAGAAGTACCATAATTCCTTAAGAATGGCACCAGGATGAATTAGTGCTAGTAGAGATGTTCCAAGATTGTGTGGATGTTCACAACCACACAAAATATTTTATCTATAACTACCTACTCGTTATGATTGCAATGTGGAAATGGTAGCCACCAAAGGGGAGGGATCTTTCTCACATGAATGATACCCGGATTGCCAAGATGTTTGATCCTTGGAATGCCAAGTCACTTATTTCCAATCTTGACACACGCAATGCCACTTTTGTGCAATGGCATGAAGAAATGGTTAATTCTACCCAATGATTGAGGATTCCACAATCAATCCTCAACAACCACACATACCACATTTGGTTCGAGATGGACCGAGACCATACTTTCATCCGCCCATTGGGAGCGGATCCTAAACTATTCCACATGAATCCTCTTCCTTTCTACCTGGATGATGCCACATTCAATAAGGAATTCAAGCTCTAGGCAGGGGTCATAAGAGAAGAAACTTTGAAAGGGATCAAATATATTATTCTAAAAGTTGTGTTCCAAGTTTCTCCTGCACAGACATCAGTTGTTGACGCTATTTTAGGAAAAAGGGATAGAAGCCTGCCAAACTCATATGAGGAGCATGAGGAGGCTGATGAAGAAACATTACTACACAGACCACTACCGATCCACTTTTCATCAATTATGGATGATGCAAAAATATCTGGTAAGTAGTTCCAAGAAGTTCTTCCCTATGATTTTCCTTTAAAGAAATCGAGAACAAGGTTTCCTGCGAAACTAGCAGGTGAATCAATTATTATTGATGATACCCCTCTATCTTCACTGCCACACATGTCTCATTCGATTCCACCATCGTTGATATTTACTACCCCAACTCGGGTTCGCACCAAGAACCCTTCAGTAGCATCAACTGTCTCTACACCTCCTATCATCCATATTCTAGATGACCCACCCGAGCATGTCCAATATACTACCATTGATGAGGAAGTCCTTGGTTAGAAAAATGGTGGAACCATTCATGACTACTCTTGAGCACGTTGATCCTTTTAGTATATCTGCTAGCATTACCACTACTTTTCTCATGGATGTTTTACCCCAAGTCTCGCAAGCCCCATATCCTCTGGACAAAGTCTCGGAGACTGTCTACAGTACTCAACCATATGAAATGCCATAAATGGAAGTCTGTATGGATGTGGACACCTTCAATGACCCACTCAATGGCCAAGATGACACCCATTCTGCATAGAGCATGACTTCCTTAAAGGAACAAGTCACTCCAATTTTGCAAAACCCACAACAATGTCTTGCTATACTAAATATTTATCTGGAGAAATAAGGGGTTGTCACCACACTACCACCAGAAATATAGTCCAAGCTTGCAAGAATCCTTAAATATCAGTCTCCTACCCCGAAAGGTATAAGTACTCCTATTTTTTTTTTAACAATCCATTGAAAGTGGCCAACCAATTGTGACATGGATCCCATTCGATCCAACTACTATGCGTAGTGATCTATCTTATTGGGTTACACCTCAACTTTTGTAGCTTGTGAGAACTTCTATATATTATCTATAAAAAATAATTGTTGTTGTAACACAGGAAAACAAAGACGTAGAACAACATGTTGATGAATTGAAAGAGAGAATTACTCTAGCTAATGCAACAACAAATTGTGAATGAGGCATGTAGGAAACCATTGAGTCCACCATTGAAGCAATGTCTAGTAGGCTCAGTGATGCTTGGCCAACCTTTCACAATCTAGCACAAAAATTTCCAGAAGACCTTGGCCAGGTTGTGCCAGTAGCCAGAGTTGATCTTGTTGTTGAGGCATGGAACCATATAGCAGAAAGGACTCAGGACCTCCAACAACAACTAGAGGATATCAAGCTAAAGGAACGTGAGCAACCCAAGGAGATACTGGAGAAAATATCTAACGTTGTTGCAGAGGGTGATGCTATTCACAATTCTTTACATCAGTGGGATGCATAGTGTAGTCACCTCTTCGAGCTAGTCAATGACTAGGTTGATCTAATGGAGTGTCGCACTAAACCAGTTGAGGAACTTTGAGCCCAAATCCGACTGGTGAACTAGAAGGCGAAATTGATCACCGATGCCATTGAGTAGAGTGCTAAATTTTTTGAAATCCAACACGTCGATGAATTCCTAGACACTTTTCATGACACCAATACAGATGCTAAGAAGGAACCCTGGGAGCTCAAGCCAGTAGTATAGGACACCTACGTCAAGATCCAACAACTTGAAATAGCCGTGGAATTTGAATGGAAAAAATTTGATGTACACAAAGCCCTCAGTCCTAGATGTCAATGAAAAACAAAAATTCATTGGTGGAGCTTCAATCCTGTTGCGTAAGTGGAAATATCACGTCAATTAGTATGATAGTTTCAGGAAGAAGGTGGTTCAAATCATCCCTTATTTGGACCCTCAGTTTGAAGGGTAACAGAGTAAGGAAGTAGAGACTTGACTTGGGGAAATTCAAGGGTTGTGGTCAGGGCCCGTTGGACCCTTAGTTTTGAAGGTTCTAATTTTGTAGCAGTTAGAGTTTGTTGTGAAACAACACAATGCACCAGAAGAGGATCCAAGTGGAAAAAAGCTGATAGATCAGAGCACCAGTGAGGGATGCAGTTTTCCGCTAGCTATAAGGAACAATAGAAAGCACCAGAACCTTCTAGCAAAAACCAAGAAGATGTAGAATCAAGAAGTTGTAACAGACAAATCAATAAGTCTCACGGAAAGATATAATACAAGGACTTATAAACGAGACAAGGTTGTTGTGGATGTTGATTTTGATAGTTTTGTTGATGCTATGATTACTGATATTGATGTGGAAGTTTTTGTTTCTCATATAACTGTTATTTTTATTGATGTGGTTTATGTTCAATTATAGAACCTTGAGCTATCTCGACCTTGGTTTTATGTACTAAGATATGTATCTATAATGTATCTAGTCTTAGCATTGTTTCCAAGGCTGTGATCAAACAATCACAAAATGTAATTACAGAGCTTCCAATCATCTGAGATCCGACTATTGTATACTCTCCTTTGATATCTTGGTAATGAAAAGATGAGAAATGTTATTTGGGGCCTAAAAATTTGTTTAATTGTGTGTGAATGATAAGATATTCATCTGCGCAAGTGTTATTTCTGTTTCTTTTACTTGTTTAGTTAATTCCTGGGAATACTCTCACTAGAGGAATTTGTCCATGGGTTATGCATTTGAATCTTTTGTTTAGATTGTGTTATATGTGTATAATATTTTATACTCATGTGCTTAGATATATTTGGGTTGCAATACTCCCAACTAGGTGTTCTATTTGACTCCCTTCACTCTCATACAAGTATTGGCTATGTTTCAGGTGAGACATCCTACCCTTGTGGAAGGTTGAAAGTTCCAATGCTGTTAGACTACAGGGATACCTTTGTTGGTAAATTCAGAGAACCCTGGTCTCCAATATCACACCAAAAACTTTTAGTCAACTTTTTCGATATGATCCTAGTGGTGAATCACACATTTAATGCACTCTAGTGTTATAAAAATACCCCCCCTCCCTCCTTCATATATTTATATTTGTTCCATAGTAGAGTGCCGAATATACCCTCTCGTTGATCTTTCGAAGGAATCCAAACCCTAAACCTCTCACTCTTAACCGATCAGGATCATCCATATGTCTGTGAGCACTAGGTAAGCCCCGATGTCCATTATTGTAATATTTTAGGGTTATGGTTTTCATGGTCATATTTTTAATTGGTTATATATCCTCTGGGTATGGACTACCCATACTGTTTGCATCAATCATCCTCAACTCATTCCAAAACCTTGGTCAATTATTCAGGGCCATAAGAAACTTGTAATCCTACCTCGATATACCACATGATTCTCATAATACTTCCTTACACATTTTGCTTGGTCATGGACTTATCACATATACGATTCTGAAAACCCTAACACTTGATTAAAAGACAAGGGAACTAGCATGTTTCTTTACCTCACCACTGATATACTGACTACCAATTGAAATCCCATCTGGTCTTCAATCTTAAGAGCCTTTTTCCTAAAGAATATCAAATATAACCCCTTGCAAGTCTGAACCCTTCCAGACTTAATCAATTTTTGAGAATTCCCTTGGTAGATTAGTAGCCTTGGTGCTAAAATTTCAATGTCGTTGGGAGTCTCCCCATGAACTAGTGTGATAACCATCGAAAAAGTTCACATAAACTCTCCTGAATTATTTTACCTTCCAGAACACTTATAGCCAACTCTTCTGATATATCGGAGGATTTTGTATCAACTCCTCCGATATATTAGAGGAGTTAAAGTAAGTTTTCCAATTCTCCTAATCCCTCACCTTTATCGATGACCTTATCATCAATTGACCCGATGTATGCTAAGCATATCCAAGCCTTTCATACTAATTTTTTGATGGATTTCAAATAATTTGGCACTAACTGTTTTGATAGCCATTGAAGAAGTTCATAAGAAATTCTCCTATTTTTAATTTTGAGAATCTTTTAAACCTTTTTATTGTCTAACTTCCACAAAATTTCTCACCATTCCTGCTATCAATTTATTGGCTTTAGATGGAGAACTTCCACCCAACATTATCTCAAGCAAATCCTCCAATATTTTAATATACTTAGCTAGATTATATTTTATGTTAGTTATGATTTTGTCTTAACATTGATCCCATATTTCTTCATAGGTTCACATATGTATC
>ML840496.1:61864-77381 GCA_009831015.1 Picea engelmannii | reverse complement strand
TAAAGTTCTCTCTTGGTTAAGATTAAGATGAAATATGATGTTTATGCTTATTTGGTAAAATATATTCAAAGGAAATTTGTTCATCTTAAGGATAAATTGTAACATTGTCCTCTATCCCATGAGTGTTAGATTTTAGGGAAAAATAGAAAACAGTAATATCCTTTCAAATTTGTGCACTAATACAAATATAGATCAAAACTTAAAACATTTAGCTGAAGCAGATTAAATATAGAAAGTTAGATCTGAGCATATGAAAACAAATTTTTTGAATGCAGATTTCAAACAAAACAAAACTTAACTTACCTCTAGCCAATGAAGGATGTACCTGTCACATGTAAATGTCGTCCCCTTTAATATGCTCAGAAATTAGCTTAAAGTCATGGATCAAACTCAAGGGTTATGATCATCTATCGTGATATTAGGTAGATTATTTTTCGAAGGAGGACCACATACAGATTTGATGCAAACACCCACAACAAATTTTCCGAAACTGAACTGTAGTACACTATAGCAACAAAACCCTTCAAGCCAAAGAAGGTACCAGCAAAATAGAGACAGCAGAGAGAAACCCTTCAAGAGGGAAAGCACCAGCAAAAGGGACATCAAAGAGAAGCCCTTCAAGAGGGAATGCAGCAGCAAACAAAGGAGGAGCCAAAGGTTGCCTGGAAGGAAGTGGCACCTTATACACAATGGCAGCAAGAAGATCAAAGACCACCGTACCCTCACAACACACAGTAGCAGCCAATGAAGAGGTTGCAACACACATAGAAGGTCAAGGCAGGGTTTGCGGCTCCAACACTCAGCCAAGGAGAGGTTTGTGGTAATCACAGGAAGGTCCACGACTGTCAAGAGAAGACCCACAACAGCCAACAAAAGGTCCACGACATACACATACATCCAAGGAGAAGATATGTAGTATCTATACACATAGAGCCAAGGAGAAGATATGTAGTATCTCCCAACTAGCAAGCTAAGACTAAACTGAAAATTTTTCCAAACAATACCTCAAAACTGAAAAAGAAAATCCACTAGGAAAGTCGTACCACAAATAATAAAAATAATCTGAGGTAGCCGCAGCAAGTTCAGACTGGAAGAGATAAGAGAGTCTGTTAATGAGAGAGGGGTAGGTTCTTATTTATAGCTTCGGTGGGTAGGTTAGGGTTTTCTATTTTAACCCTATCTTTAGGATTAAGTCAAACCCTAATAAAAAATAAAATAAATAAAAGATAATTAATAATTAATTAATAATTTTAATTAATAAAAATATCAATTAAAAGTAAATTAAGTCAAAGTGACTTATAAAACCCCAACACTACATTAAACAAGGAGGGAAACAAAAACAAGAAAGGGGGGACTACAAGACAAGGTCAAGGTGTTCCTCTTCAATGGAAAAACATGTCCACATAAGTCTCATGGTGGCTTATAAACTTTTATCATCACTGCATAGGAGGAAACATCCATGATGTGGTCATGTCCATCTTCGTGGCTGCTCCTAGGTCTTATGGACCATCTCAGTAGAGAGGAAGAAGATCACACATCATCACATCCTATGGAAAAACATGTCCACATAAGTCTCATGGTGGCATATAAACTTTTATCATTAGAAGGAAACATCGATGATGTGGTCATGTCCATCTTCGTGGTTGCTCCTAGGTCTCATGGAACATCTTGGGAGAGAGGAAGAAGATCACACATCATCACATCTTATGGAAAAACATGTCCACATAAGTCTCATGGTGGATTATAAACTTTTATCATCACTGCATAGGAGGAAACATCCATGATGTGGTCATGGCCATCTTCGTGGTTGCTCCTAGGTCTCATGGACCATCCCGGGAGAGAGGAAGAAGATCACACATCATCACATCTTGGTACACAACCAAAAACTACCTGGTCCAAGACCAGGGTACCCCATAACACATCTGGGGCCCTAGAACATATCTAAGGTCTTTCATCCACCAAGGTACATGACCAAGGATCAACCCAAGCGTTTAAGCAAGGATTCCTTGGAACACATATAGGGACTTACATCATCAACCACCAAGGAACACATCCAAGGATCAATCCAAGCACCAAACAAGGATTCCCTGGAACACATCCAGGGGCCCTAGAACATGTCTAGGAACATATATCATCAACCACCAAGGAACACATCCAAGGATCAATCCAAGCACCAAGCAAGGATTCCCTGGAACACATCTAGGGACTTATTGTGTAATTTCCCTGACTTGGCTAGTCTAGGAAACATTGTTAATGTGTGTGTAGGATCAGAGGTTTGTAGAATATAAATGATCATAAAAATAATAAACGTAACAAAGGACCGCAAAGTTTGTATTATGACCTCTGTGGATTAAAAAATGGTCGAATGCGACTGAATAAACTGACAATACTCGACTAGATCAACAGACAAAGGATCTTAGCCAAAATACAAATAAGCAACTGTGGTTGAATAAAATAACAACACTCAGCTAGATCAGAAGACAAAAGGATCTTATCCGGAATACAAATAAGAAATTAAAAGATAATACCCAGAATATGGGAACACTACAGAATCAATGAAGAATGATGGAAGACCTAGATGATCTTTCCGGTGACTAGGGTGTGTCTTTCAACACTGAAATCAGCCAACTGGTGTCTTCCTCCTAGATTACACTGAACTATCTCTCATGAGATAGTTCAGTGGAATACACTAAATTATCTCTCATGAGATGCGCCTCTTCTCCTCAATGACAATTCATAATCTGCATAATGATGAATTAGGTCGCTGACCCTTCCTTTATAGCTTTCCAAAACCCTAAATCATGTTGAAACCCTAATTCATTGTTGACTTCCAAAACCCTAAATCACTGTTGAAACCCTAATTCACTGTTCACTTCTTTTTTTAGCTCATAATGACTTAAAAGCACTTTTAACCCTTTTTAGCTCAATGTCACTTTTTGAATATAACACCTGTGACTGGAGTGACCTCTAGTAACCCTGTTTACCCCTCTTTCGCCCTGGCTATAGTCTAACGGGGCAGTTTAGACCATTACGCCTCCTCTCTAGAGCTCCTATTTGGAAAGGGACATTACAGTCCTCCTTTCCTGAAATTGCTTGTCCTCAAGCAATACCAGGCCAGGGTGCTGCAACACCTGCTCACTCTCCCAAGTAGTGTCCTCTACTGGAAGACCTCTCCATCTGATCAAACATTCTCTGATGACCCTGCTCCTTAGTTTTTGCTCCCGAAACTCCAAAACCTCCTCTGGAACTAACTCCAACTGTCCCTCCTCATCCAACAGAGGAATCTCCTCCGATGTGTTAATGAATTGTCCCACTTCCTTTTTGAGGCAAGACACATGGAACGCGTTATGAATCTTGCTCCCCTCTGGAATCTCTAGCTCGTAAGAAACCTCGCCTACTCGGCGCATGATCCTATAAGGACCATAAAATCTGGGCTTAAGCTTCTCAGCCCCACTCTTCTTCAGAGATGACTGTCTGTAGGGTTGGATTCTCAAGAAATCCAAATCTCCAACTTCAAAGCTGCGCTCTATCCTATGCCTGCCTGCACGTATCTTCTGTCGGTTTTGCATCATCTGCAGGTTCTCTTTCAACAACTTGAGAATCTCCTAACTCTCTATGATCCAATCCTTGGCCTTGGGAGCTTTTCTCTCCCCAAAGACCAAGTCTACCAAAGTGGGAGCATCGTATTCAACAATTCTCGGAAGGATCATACCAATGGACATGTGGAAGGTGGTTTTGTAGCAATGTTCTCCTAAATGTAACCATTTTACCCACATTCTCTATTATCCTCCTACATAGTTCCTCAGATACCCTTCAACCCACTTGTTGACAATCTCAGTCTGCCCATCTGTCTGAGGGTGATAGTTGGTGCTAGGTGCCAACTCTGTCCCCACTAACCGAAACAACTCTCTCCAAAATGTCCCTATGAACCGACTGTCCCTGTCACTGACGATGTTCTTCGGCAACCCATGAAGTCTAAAGACCTCCTTGAAGAAAATCTCAGCTACCTGGATTGCGTTGTACTCTGTCGGTATGGCGTAGAAGTGAGAAAACTTGGTCAATCTGTCGACCACTACATAGATACAGTCCTTACCCTGGACCTTGGGTAGACCTGTAATGAAGTTCATAGATATAATCTCCCATTTCTGCTCTGGAATGGGGAGTGGCTAAAGTAGCCCTGCTGGAAGAGCATTCTCTGACTTGCTCTGCTGGCAAGTCACACACTCACTGACGTGTCTCATAACGTCTTGTTTGAGGCCCTTCCATGAGAACCTCTCTCTAATCTGTCTGTAGGTTTTGAAAAACCCTTGATGGCCTGCCAGAGGTGAACCATGAACTACGGTGAGGATCTTCTTCTTAAGCCCTGAATCTAGCACCAAGTAGAGTCTATCCTTGTAAAATATGACATTGTCAATGACCCTATATTGGTCATCCTGTATCTTCCCATCCATCACCTCACAAGCGAACCTGTTCTTGGAATATTCCACTAACAAGTGCGATTTCCAATCTACTGAAATCTCCATCAAAGAACATGCCGAAGGTCTCCTCGATAGTGCATCGGCCACAATGTTCTTCTTCCCCTTGACATACTCTATGTCAAAGTCAAATGTTTGTGCCTTCATCACCCATTTTTTTTGGCACTCACTGAGGTCCTTCTACTCAAGGAAATACTTCAAACTGTTGTGATCGGTATTGACCACGAATTTGTTGCCCACCAAATATTGTTTGAACTTGGTCAAGGCATGCATGATTGCCAACATTTCCTTGTCATAAATGGAGTACAACCTCTCAGGTTGACTAAGCTTCTAGCTCTCGAATACAATGGGGTGTCCTCCCTGCATCAAAACTACACCGATCCCTTTGCCAGATGCATCACACTCTAGTACAAATGACAGGGTGAAGTCTGGTAGTGCCAACACTGGACAAGTGCCCATGACTTCCTTCATGTATTCAAAGGCAACCTGTGATTTCTCAGTCCATATGAAGGCCCCATGCTTGGTAAGATCTATCAGCGATGCTCCAAGCTGAGAAAAACCCCAGACAAACCACTTGTAATAGCTGCACAACCCGAAGAAGCTCCTCAATTCTGTCACGTTCTTGGGCGTCGGCCAATCCAGAATGGCCCTGATCTTCTCTTGGTGCACCTGTACCCCCTGCGTACTGATGATGTGGCCTAAGTAAAGTAGCTCTATCATACTGAACTTGCACTTGGAATCTTTGGATTATAATAACTTTTCCTCCATGATGCTCAACATCTCATCTAGGTGCCTCATATGCTCTTGCCATGATCGACTATAGATCAATATGTCGTCGAAGAAAACCAAGACTGATTTCCTTAACTGATCCCAGAATATATGGTTCATGGGAGACTGGAATGTAGCGGGTGCATTGGTTAGCCCAAATGGCATAACCAAGAACTCGAAGTGTCCAAAATGACATCGAAATGTCATCTTCTCTATGTCCTGCTCTCGAATGTTTATCTGATGATATCCAGAGAGTAGATCAATTTTTGAGAAGAAAACTTCCCCATGCAGTTAATCCATCAACTTGTCAATGCATGGGATAGGGTACCATTTCTTTATGGTTTTCTTGTTCAAGGCTCGGTAATCAATGCACATCCTCATGGTGCCATCCTTCTTCAGAACTAAGACAACTAAATAAGCAAATGGGTTGTTGCTCGGTCTGATGTGTCCCATCGCCAACAATTCCTTGATTGCCTTCTCTATCTCATCCCTGAACCTCCTAGGATGACGATAAGGGGGGTTATCATAGGTTTGCCCGCCTCCTCCAACTCAATGGTGTGCTCAAACCCCCTGTAGGTGGTCTCCCTGGTGGAATTGCCTCAAAGACCTGTTGATGTCATCCTAATAAATTCTTGATCTCTGTATGGTATTGTTGTCAACTTTTTGAATCCTTTTGAGTAGTGATCAAGCATTCTGTGGCATATGCTACCTCCCTATGTCTAAATATCCTCTCCATCCTCTTGGTCAAAACTGTCCTGGGTGCTCCTGTCGACATACCCCTGAGAACAACCTTCTTCCCATCCTGATCTCTGAATCCCATTTCCAAGGTTTGGTAGTTGGTGGTGATTTTTCCCAAGGTAATCATCCACTAAACTCCTAACACCACATATGTGTCCGATAGGTCAAGCACATAAAATGTGTCTCTCACTGTGTAGTTGCCTAACTTCATCTCTAAGTTTGGAACTCTGTCTAGACACTCCACTGTGTGGCCATATGCTACCGCAACATCAAACCCCTCAAACTCCTCTGTCTTAAGTGCCCATCTCGATACTAGTGAAGTGTCGATGAAGTTGTGGGTGGCCCCACCATCTATCAGGGTGATTTCCTGTTGCCTCTGAATAATCCCTCTGATACGGAGGGTATCATACCTGGGAACACCAGAAAGGGTCGCTATCACACCTCCCTTTGCTGGTTTCCTCCTGTTAGCCTATTTTGACAGTTGTGGGACTACTGGAGGATGGGCTCCTGCCAGTGTTGGTGGTCTATGGGGAGGCTGCTCCTCTGTTGGTACTGACTCCTCCTCTAAACTAGTGGATCCACTATCCTACTCCTCCTCCTCACTGTCCATGTTGTCTATTGCTACCTCAATATAATGAATCTCTCCCTTGCCCATGCATCTGTGACCTGGGACCCAAGGATATCTGCAGCTAAAGCAAAGCTTCTTCCTCATAAGCTCTCGCCTAGTCTCATCATCCAACTTCTCCTTGCCCTTCCATTCTCTCTAGAATGGCTTCCTGTCTCGATCCCTCTGGGGCACAAATGGTTTGGAGAAAGTTTTAGTCTTTGGCACTGAGTCTGCCAGATCTCGAGTGTGAAGGATGGCATCCTGCAAAGTGGGAGGCCTGTATGCCTTCACCCATCCTCTCAAAGGCTCTGTGAGTCCTTTTTTGAATAGCATGATCAGCCTGGGCTCTGATATATCTGTCACTGCTATGGCTACCCGTTGAAACTCTATGATGAACGCCTCTGTTGTGCCAGTTTGTCCCAACTGGGCTAGATCCGTGAAGTGTATCTCGGGATCCTTCCTGTCAAACCTGTCCATGAGCCTATCTGTAAACTCCCTATAGGAGGTGATGCGACTGTGACCCCATGTCACCAGTCCAGGATACCACCACTCGTGTGCCTCACCCTCCAAGTACAAGTTCGTGAAACTAATGGCCTATGTCTCGGTCATCTTGTTGAGCTTGTAATATGCATCTAGCTTCTGTACCCAAGCTCTGGCGGTGTATTTGGATGATCTGTCGAAAGAAGGGATGGTGATTTTCCCAACTTTTAGGATGAAATCGAGGTTATTCCCCTGCTGCTGTTGTGGTCCTCCCCTCTCTTGCTCTCTAGGGCGGTTCCTGAGTTTGAGTCCACAGTGCTCGACTAAGGTCATGTCCTGACGAAATTCATGACCCAATGTTGTGTACTCCCTGCTATACTCTGCAATGTCATCGGCATGAGTGGGTGGCCTCTGTGCTATCGGTCGCGATGTTGCTAACGGGGTTCCCTCTGGAAACTGGGAAACAAGGGTCTGGGAATCCTACTCACAGAGGTGTATGTGCGAGAGGGTGACTGGGGTCTATTGCCTACTCACGAGTTCCCCTATGCTGCATGCAGGACTTATGTATCTAGGGTGCCCACTCTAGTCAATCTATCAACCACCTGTGCCAAGGATTGAGACATGATCCTTTGATTAGCTAACATATCATTCATAACCTGCATGAAAGTTGCCTCTGGATCTACGGGGGCCTTGCCACTGCCCTCTGATCGCTCATATTTGTCTCCTAGCATCCCTCTCTGCCTCGCGCTCAACCTCATGCTCTGCCCTTCTCTTTGCTTTTCTGTGTGCCTCTTCCTCTTCCTTTGAGCTAGGAGGAAAAAGGGGAAAATCAGGCCTATGCCTTCTTTCCTGATGCCTGTTGTAAGTGACATATTCGTCACCTACGTGTTCACAACCCTCTGGGTCTTCTGCTGCACTCATTGTCTTTAGTCACAGAATGGCATGACTAAAGCTATGATACAACTGTAATGTTCCTAACTTGGCTAGTCTAGGAAACGTTGCTAATGTGTGTGTAGGATCAAAGGTTTACAGCATAAAAATGATCATACAAATAATAAACGCGACAAAGGACTGCAAAGTTTGTATTATGATCTCTGTGGATTACAAAATGGTCGAATGCGGCTGAATAAACTTACAATACTCGACTAGATCAACAGACAAAGGATCTTAGCCGAAATACAAATAAGCAACTGCGGCTGAATAAAATAACAACACTCGGCTAGATCAAAAGACAAAAGGATCTTAGTCAGGATACAAATAAGCAACTAAAAGATAATACCCAGAATATGGGAGCACTGTGGAATCAATGAAGAATGATGGAAGACTTGGATGATCTTCTCGGTGACTAGGGTGTGTCTTTCAACACCGAAATCAGCCAACTGGTGTCTTCCTCCTGGAATACACTGAACTATCTCTCCTGAGATGCACCTCTTCTCCTCAATGAAAATTCATAATCTGCGTAATGATGAATTAGGTCACTGACCCTTCCTTTATAGCTTTCCAAAACCCTAAATCATGTTGAAACCCTAATTCATTGTTGACTTCCAAAACCCTAATTCACCGTTGACTTCTATTTTTAGCTCATAATGACTCAAAAGTGCTTTTAACCCTTTATAGCTCAATGCCACTTTCTGAATATAACACCTGTGACTAGAGTGACCTCTAGTAACCCTGTTTACCCCTGTTTGGCCCTGGCTATAGTCTAACAGGGCAGTTTAGAGCATTAAGCCTCCTCTCTGGAGCTCCTATTTGGCAAGGGACATTACATATTGTTTGGTCCTTGACCAAGAATCCCAGCAATATACTGGGGGCCCTCACTAGGGTCTTTTGCCATGTATCTAACTACTTGGTCCCAAACCAAGAAACCCCAGGAGTGCACTAGGGGCCCTAGATCTTAGCTAGGGTCTTAACTATCCTTCAGAGAATGACTCTTGCAGCTGCACTAATTTCAACAATGAGCCACTCTCATATTATATTTCAGAAATTGGTGATGTATTTGTTGAAAAACATATTACAACCACACATTTTGAAGACATTGGTCATGAAGTTTCCACCTCATTCTCCCATGAAGACAAGGGTAGTGTAACTTATAATTCTTTCCAAAATTCGGATTTTGGTAATATAATGGTTAATTTGGATAGTGTTGTTTTTTAAAAGAAGCCTTTCTGTGATGATGAAATGTTAGATTCATGTAATAAGAATGAGGGCAGCCAAGTTGTTGAAGTTAGTACGGAAATTTTTTGGCTTGATAGCCATAGTTTGGAAATGGATTATTGAACATACTTTGAGGATCTCATTTATGAAATTGATGGAGATGATTCTAGAGAAGAAAATGTTGATTATGTGCCCCTCTCGGACAACCATATTTAGTAGGTGCATGTGTAGAAATTTCCGATGGTAATTTACAGTTATGTTTGTCTATGTTTAATTCAGAAAATTTTCGATTTGTCAAACATATTTGTGATGATTTAAGTGCTGGAAATTTCCAGCCATCTTCTTCAATTTTTTGTAGAAGTACATGTGATTTTTCAACTAGAAATCATGTTTTTTGTGATGAAAATTGTATGAGGCGGAAATATATTGAATGCAGATTTTATAAGTCATTTCAAGCCATATATTTATTATTAGAATTTTATTTCCAAATCTAAAATTTCATCTCATACATCATCCTTATGCATAGAAAAAAAAAATTCCTTGTTGGAGCAACCTACACCTTTAATTTTGGAAGGTGTGAATGATATTCTTATTGAAAATCAGTGTTTGGAGAGGCATTTAAAAGACATTTTTCAAGTTGATCAAGGGCTACCATGTACCTTTTCCAAACATTTTTTCAACCCTCTTCAACATTGGATTGAGTTAGAATGTGCTAGAACATGTTATCATATTTCAAATTTTTGTATTAGCTACCATGTATGTAATGTAATTTCATTTTGCAGCCATGATGTACTAGAGATTTCAACATCATATCCGTACAATGCTCAGAAGGGTCATACCAATGGACATGTGGAAGGTGGTGTTGTAGCAATGTTCTCCTAAATGTAACCACTTTACCCATGTTCTCTATTGTCCTCCTACATAGTTCCTCAAATACCCTTCAACCCACTTGTTGACAATGTCGGTCTGCCCATCTGTCTGAGGGTGATAGTTGGTGCTAGCTGCCAACTCTATCCCCACCAACCGAAACAACTCTCTCCAAAATGTCCCTATGAACTGACTATCCCTGTCACTGACGATGTTCTTCGGCAACCCATGAAGTCTGAAGACCTCCCTAAAGAAAAGATCGGCTACCTGGACTGCGTTGTACTCTGTCGGTATGGCGTAGAAGTGAGAAAACTTGGTCAATCTGTCGACCACTACATAGATACAGTCCTTACCCTGGACCTTGGGTAGACCTGTAATGAAGTCCATAGATATAATCTCACATTTCTGCTCTGGAATGGGGAGTGGCTAAAGTAGCCCTGCTAGAAGAGCATGCTCTGACTTGTTCTGCTGGCAAGTCACACACTCACTGACGTGTCTCATAACGTCTTGTTTGAGGCCCTTCCATGAGAACCTCTCTTTGATCTGTCTGTAGGTTTAGAAAAACCCTTGATGGCCCGATAAAGGTGAATCATGAACTGTGGTGAGGATCTTCTTCTTAATCCCTGAATATGGCACCAAGTAGACTCTATCCTTGTAAAATATCACATTGTCAATGACCCTATACTACTCATCCTGTATCTGCCCATCCATCACCTCACAAGCGAACTTGTTCTTGGAATATTCCACTAACAAGTGCAATTTCCAATCTGCTGAAATCTCCATTAAAGAACATGCCCCAGGTCTCCTCGATAGTGCATCATCCACAATGTTCTTCTTCCCCTTGACATACTCTATGTCAAATTCGAATGTCTGTACCTTCATCACCCATTTTTTTTGGCACTCACTGAGGTGATTCTACTCAAGGAAATACTTCAAACTATTGTGATTAGTCTTGACCACGAATTTGTTGCCTACCAAATATTGTCTGAACTTGGTCAAGGCATGCATGATTGCCAACATTTCCTTGTCATAAATGGAGTACAACCTCTCAGGTTGACTAAGCTTCTGGATCTTGAATACAATGGGGTGTCCTCCCTGCATCAAAACTGCATCAATCCCTTCGCTGGATGCATCACACTCTAGTATAAATGACAGGGTGAAGTCTGGTAGTGCCAACACTAGACAAGTGCCCATGAATTCCTTCATGTGATCAAAGGCTTCCTATGATTTCTCGGTCCATATGAAGGCCCCATGCTTGGTAAGATCTATCAGCGATGCTCCAAGCTGAGAAAAACCCCAGACGAACCGCTTGTAATAGCTGCACAACCCGAAGAAGCTCCTCAATTCTGTCACGTTCTTAGGCGTCAGCCAATCCAGAATGGCCCTGATCTTCTCTTGGTGCACATGTACCCCCTGTGCACTGATGATGTGGCCTAAGTAAAGTAGCTCTGTCATACTGAACTCACACTTGGACTCTTTTGCATATAATGACTATGCCTCCATGATGCTCAACACCTCATCCAAGTGCCTCATATGCTCTTTCCATGACCGGCTATAGATCAAGATGTCGTCAAAGAAAACCAAGACTAATTTTCTTAACTGATCCTTGAATATATGGTTCATGTGAGATTGGAATGTAGCGGGTGCATTGGTTAGCCCAAATGGCATAACTAAGAACTCGAAGTGTCCAAAATGACATCGAAATGTCATCTTCTCTATGTCCTGCTCTCGAATGTTGATCTGATGATATCCAGAGAGTAGATCAATTTTTGAGAAGAAAATTGCCCCATGATGTTCATCCATCAACTTGTCAATGCATGGGATAGGGTACCGGTTCTTGATGGTTTTCTTGTTCAAGGATCTGTAATCAATGCACATCCTCATGGTGCCATCCTTCTTCAGAACTAAGACAACTGAAGAAGAAAATGGGTTGTTGCTCAGTCTAATGTGTCCCATCGCCAACAATTCCTTGATTGCCTTGTCTATCTCATCCTTGAACCTCCTAGGATGACAATAAGGGGGGTGATCATAGGTTTGGCCCCCTCCTCCAACTCAATGGTGTGCTCAAACCCCCTGTAGGTGGTCTCCCTGGTGGAATTGCGTCAAAGACCTGTTGATGTCGTCCCAATAAATTCTTGATCTCTGTATGGTATTGTTGTCGACCTTTTGAATCCTTCTGAGTAGTGATCAAGCAATATGTGGCATATGCTACCTCCCCATGTCTAAATATCCTCTCCATCCTCTTGGTCGAAATTGTCCTGGGTGCTCCTGTCGACATACCTCTTAGAACAACCTTCTTCCCATCCTGATCTCTGAATCCCATTTCCAAGGTTTGGTAGTTGGTGGTGATTTTTCCCAAGGTAACCATCCACTGAACTCCTAACACCACATCTGTGTCTGATAGGTCAACCACATAAAATGTGTCTCTCACTATGTAGTTTCCTAAATTCATCTCTAAGTTTGGAACTCTGTCTAGACACTCCACTGTGTGGCCATCTGCTACCGCAACATCAAACCCCTCAAACTCCTCTGTCAAAAGTGCCCATCTCGATACTAGTGAAGCATCGATGAAGTTGTGGGTGGCCCCACCATCTATCAGGGAGATTTCCCATTGCCCATGAATAATCCCTCTGATACGGAGGGTATCATACCTGGGAACACCAGAAAGGGTCTCTATCACACCTCCCTTTGTTGG
The DNA here is from genome assembly GCA_009831015.1 of Picea engelmannii. NCBI lineage: Eukaryota > Viridiplantae > Streptophyta > Pinopsida > Pinales > Pinaceae > Picea > Picea engelmannii. The sequence continues at coordinate 64,597 of ML840496.1, read as the reverse complement.
TTTCTTCCTGTTAGCCTATTTTTGTAGTTGTGGGACTACTAGAGGATGGGCTCTTGCCAGTGTTGGTGGTCTATGGGGAGGCTTCTCCTCTGTTGGTGCTGACTCCTCCTCTAAACTAGTGGATCCACTGTCCTACTCCTCCTCCTCTCTGTCCATGTTGTCTATTGCTACCTCAATATAATGAATCTCTCCCTTGCCCATGCACCTGTGACCTGGGACCCAAGCATCTCTACATCTAAAGCAAAGCTTCTTCCTCATAAGCTCTCGCCTAGTCTCATCATCCAACTTCTCCTTGCCCTTGTATTCTCTCTAGAATGGCTTCCTGTCTTAATCCCTCTGGGGCACAAATGGTTTGGAGAAAGTTTTAGTCTTTGGCACTGAGTCTACCAGATCTCGAGCGCAAAGGATGACATCCTACAAAGTGGGAGGCCTGTATGCCTTCACCCATCCTCTCAAAGGCTCTGTGATTCCTTCTGTGAATAGAATGATCAGCCTGGGCTCTGATATATCTGTCACTGCCATGGATACCCGCTGAAACTCTGTGATGAATGCCTCTGTTGTGCCAGTTTGTCTCAACTGGGCTAGATCCCTGAAGTGTATCTCGGGATCCTTCCTGTCAAACCTTTCGATGAGCCTATCTATAAACTCCCTATAGGAGGTGATGCGACTGTGACCCGATGTCACCAATCCATGATACCACCACTCGTTTGCCTCATCCTCCAAGTGCAAGGTCGCAAAACATATGGCCTATGTCTTGGTCATCTGGTTGAGCTTGTAATATGCATCTAGCTTTTGTACCCAAGCTCTGGCGGTGTATTTGGATGATCCATCGAAAGAAGGGATGGTGAGTTTCCCAACTTTTAGGATGAAATCGAGGTTATGCCCCTACTGCTGTTGTGGTCCTCCCCTCTGTGGCTCTCTGGGGTGGTTCCTGAGTTTAAGTCCACAGTGCTCGACTAAGGTCATGTCCTGATGGAAGTCACGACCCAATGTTGCATACTCCCTCCTATACTCTGCAATGTCGTCGGCATGAGTGGGTGGCCTCTGTGCTATCGGTGGCGATGTTGCTAATGGGGGTGCCCTATGGAAACTGGGAAACAAGGGTCTGGGAATCCTATTCGCAGAGGTGTATGTGCGAGAGGGTGACTAGGGTCTATTGCCTACTCCTGAGTTCCCCTATGCTGCATGCGGGACTTGTGTATCTAGTGTGCCCACTCTAGTCAATCTATCAACCACCTGTGCCAAGGACTGAGACATGATCCTTTGATTAGCTAACATATCATTGATAACCTGCATGAAAGTTTCCTCTGGATCTATGAGGGCCTTGACACTGCCCTCTGGTCACTCATATTTGTCTCCTAGAATACCTCTCTGCCTCGCGCTCAACCTCACTCTCTGCCCTTCTCTTTTCTTCTCTATGTGCCTCTTCCTCTCCCTTTTAGCTAGGAGGAAAAAGGGGGAAATCAGGCCTATGCCTTCTTTCCTGATGCCTGTTGTAAGTGACATATTCTTCACCTACGTGTTCATAGCCCTCTGGGTCTTCTGTTGAACTCATTGTCTTTAGTCACAGGCTGGCAGGACTAAAGCTATGATACAACTATAATGTTCCTGACTTGGCTAGTCTAGGAAATGTTGCTAATGTGTGTGTAGGATCAAAGGTTTACAACATATAAATGATCATACAAATAATAAATGTGACAAAGGACTGCAAAGTTTGTATTATGATCTCTGTGGATTACAAAATGGTGGAATGTGGCTGAATAAACTGACAATACTCGACTAGATCAACAGACAAAGGATCTTAGCCGAAATACAAATAAGAAACTGCGGTTGAATAAAATAACAACACTCGGCTAGATCAAAAGACAAAGGATCTTAGCTGGAATACAAATAAGCAACTAAAAGATAATACCCAGAATATGGGAGCACTGTGGAATCAATGAAGAATGATGGAAGACTTGGATGATCTTCTCGATGACTAGGGTGTGTCTTTCAACACCGAAATCAGCCAACTAGTGTCTTCTTCCTGGAATACACTGAACTATCTCTCCTGAGATGCACCTCTTCTCCTCAGTGACAAGTCATAATCTACATAATGATGAATTAGGTCACTGACCCTTCCTTTATAGCTTTCCAAAACCCTAAATCATGTTGAAACCCTAATTCACTGTTGACTTCCAAAACCCTAATTCACTGTTCACTTCTATTTTTAGCTCATAATGACTCAAAAACACTTTTAACCCTTTATAGCTCAATGTCACTTTCTGAATATAACACCTGTGACTGGAGTGACCTCTAGTAACCCTGTTTACCCCTCTTTGGCCCTGGCTATAGTCTAATGGGGCAGTTTAGACCATTAAGCCTCCTCTCTGGAGCTCCTATTTGGCAAGGGACATTACATATTGTTTGGTCCTTGACCAAGAACCCCAACAATATACTAGGGGCCCTCACTAGGGTATTTTTCCATGGATCTAACTACTTGGTCCCAAACCAAGAAACCCCAGGAGTGCACTAGGGGCCCTAGATCTCAGTTGGTCTTAACTATCCTTCGGAGAATGACTCTTGTAGATGCACTAATTTCAACAATGATCCACTCTCATATTATATTTCAGAAATTGGTGATGTATTTGTTGAAAAACATATTACAACCACACATTTTGAAGACATTGGTCATGAAGTTTCCACCTCATTCTCCCATGAAGACAAGGGTAGTGTAACTTATAATTCTTTCCA
>ML840496.1:22871-35453 GCA_009831015.1 Picea engelmannii | reverse complement strand
ATATTCACAATCTATCTTGACAAAGGAAAACTCAAAACCACTCTAACCAAGCTAATAATTCCAAGCCAAATCCAACTTAGTTAATCCCAAAAGCTCCAAAGCTAACTTTCTCCATGAGAGCTCCTCTCCTTTTATAAGCTAAAGAGGATAAGGTGAGGAGGTTAGGATGATCCCACTAAATCATGAAAGTGAGTAAGATCCAAACCATTCAGACGCCACCTCACCATGGAAGTTTCTCCTTCTAGAAGATTCGAGAAAACGCTCGTTTTTCCCACGTGTAAACATTCTCGCACCCTACCTATAGAGAAACTTGTGAACCTCTCGTAACCCAGCTATGGTGCAACCTGTGAGAATCATGCATTCTCGCACCCTGCCTAAATAGCAACCTGCGAACTTCCTTTTTTATAGGGATTTTAGAAAGGAAAATGCAACTTCTTTTCTCAAGAAAAGTTCTTCTCTCTTCTTTCTTTAGGAACTCGGGCCACTGACCCCTCTGAAGGAAACAAATAGGTTTACATCATTAACGGTCATAGGGATGAAAAAAATAATGTGTAATAGAGAGCCCCCCAAAGTATGGAGTTAGAACAGAGTGATAACTGAAATACTTTGTCGAGTGTGTGTAGGGAACAAGGAACAGTCAGTCGGAAACCTGCGAACAAACCAGGAAATACAGTACATTAATATATTATCACTGAGGTAGGCATTCCCATACTCAGAATACAAATGAATCAAAGCATAAATGCCAACATGCAAATATCCATGTCAAGTAAGACAGGTCATGGCCACCAAACATACATTGTGGATCCATGCCAATATGACTCAAATCTGAACATAGCCACCAAAAATACACTGTGGATCTATGTGTTAAAGACTCAAATTTGAACATAGCCACGAGACATACAATGTGGATCTATGCAACAGTACAAAATGAATATACTTCAACACAACCTAAATCTGTCAGAAAAGATCCAGGGTCTTCATCTCCACCACTCTATAGTATGAATCTAACCATGTGAATACATGTGTCGAAGTCGAACATGGTAGAAACCACTTGATTACCGGTCATTAGTGTATACCATTAATAAGTGCGAGGGAAATCACCATTAATGTCAATGACTCCCAAGGTACACTAGTACAATCCAACGAATGTGAATTAATGAGCTGCAGTCGAACACTCAGTGGAATCTTTTGAAAAGGGGTCAATGATGAAAACCCACTGTCGAAAGTGAAGAAACTTGCCATTGAGGCATGCAAGTTCCAATGTACCAATTAGTTTCTAAGTCTAATTCCTAGATAATGAGTTGAAGTTGACAGGAAAAGACTCATCACAGGAAGGCCTTAGTGTATCCCCCATCAATGACACGAAACAGGTAACAAGATTTGAAGTAGATCCGAGTAACAAGTGATTCAGGACTGACTCAAGGATGGCTGATGCAATAGAAGGCTTTAAGGACTACAAAAATGGCCGACGCAATAGAAGGCTTTCCAGGTTGAATTTCTTTTTTGAACATATTGACGACACAACAACTGTCTTGGAAACACTGACTCAACAACAGGGATCGTAGACCAATTTGTAATCTTATAAGGAGTATGATCAAGAGACATGCAGATTTTCCAACCTAGATATAAGACGAGTGAAAGGGTGTCATGTTCAAAAGCGACTCTTCCATGGAATACAGGTTTAGACATGTTTCTTTCCCAATTTTTTCCCCCACCATCTCTGGTGAGTACCTCTTTATTTTTACACAAGCTTGAGGAGGATAACATATTCTTGTTGATGTAAGCTCATTCTTCGGACGAGTCCCTCGGAGTATGTTTAAAGAACCCTAAGAAGGAGTGGTTCGGTCCCATTTGGGCCTTTCGATGTTTATTTAACGAGTCCAAAGAAAGAAAACTCATGGGTTTTTCATGTTTAGAGAGTCTGAAAAACAGTTAAAGAAAACTCAGGTCCTTTTTCGTAAAATAGTCTGATGAGACCGGAAAAGAGATAAATTATCGCCCAACAAACATTTTCTTCAAATACTTTAACGAGCGTGAAGAGAACAAGGTCGCTTGGCAATCTTTTCATGTTTCGAGAGTCTGAAAAGAGCTTAAAGGGAACTCCAGTGGGTTCCTTTTTCGTGTAACCTTTACAAGTCCGAAAAAGTGATAAAAGTATACTCGGTTACATTTTCACATATTTACGAGCACGAGAAAGAACAAAGACTAATGTCGGTAACTTATTCTCATGTATTTACGAGCATGAGAAAGAACAAAGACTAAGCTCAGGATTGTTTTCATTTTTACGCAAGATTTAAAACAAAACAAAACTATGCTTAGACATGGTTTCATTTTTACACAAGCTTGAACCAGAAGAAAATACGCTTAAGGTAAGTGGTTTCATTTTTACACAAGCTTGAACCATAGAAAACTATGCTTGGACTTACCAATGCATAACACAGGAATGGTTGGTACACAGGGATGGTTGGTACTTCATGCGGAAGTTAAATGCCCTAAATGCCTTTTCCTTTATTAATTAAGGAAAAGCATTGGGTGGAAATCAACTATCTTAGACTCATAGAAAACATAGAGCAACATGTAAAGGAGGGGCTTAGTGGGCAGTTTATCTCCTATATAGAACCTATAACTGAGCAGGTATCACCTGGTATTAGCCAGCTTGCATCAGTTCTCCACCCATATGTGCACTCTGAGAACATCACACGATGGGTGAGCCTCAATAAAGGACAAGAGTTAATTTCTTACCAGTTGAGCTCCCCTGATTATAAATTTTGTGACCCTGTGGGATTATATATGGAGCTGTGTTTTCCAAAAGCATTGGAGCCTGCAGATTTATTCACCCTATCGTCATTTGGGGGTATAGTCAGTGTTGCAAGCCATGTTCTTGTTTTGATGTCATACTTCCTTACCCTTCTGTGGATTATCTGCAATAAATAAAAGGATCATATTACTTGACAGTCTAGGTGGCTATGGTGGAAGTTTGCTTTCACCTAGCGCTTTGTAAAAATCAGTTAGCTTCGGTTTTTATACATAAATAACTCTATTAGGAGAAGGTGTGTTTTCTTTACATCTGTAAGAAGAATAGTGTGTGGGTCGGCTTGGATTCCTCAGCAGGATGTTTTGAGCATGACTCCATAGCCCAATACTAAGGCATTGAATTTGTAAAAAGAGTTCTTAGAGCCTCGCAGGGAGGAATCTATCCCCCATGGAGCTTAATGCTAACACATATCCTCGTTCTTCCTCCTTAGCTCCTACATGTTGACGTCTGCATATTTTCAATCACCATTTTGTCACCACAGCCTCCCGCCTGGTCATCGTCCAGTCAGCTTTCATGCTGTTTGCGCTAGATCCTCGTCAGCATCCAACACAGATCTAGATGGCCAAGATCAGGGTAAGTTCGTCACGTTTCCAGGTGTCGAGTTGACTCAGGCCTATCTGGACCCTGAGAAAGACAGTTAATGAAGTTGGGGAGCAGTGGTTGAACATCGTTTCCCCCATAAATGGAAATCTCAAAAGGATTGTCATCAAGTCGGCTCATCTGCAGGTCCCTTTTGAAACCCGATAATCAACAGGAGTTGTTTGATTCAGAGGGACACGTGGCACCAGATCCAAGGATTCACGGTTTTTCAAATTGAAGGTTTTAGCATGGAGTCATTTTGATATTTTGTAATGGTCGATGGTTGAGCGAAGCTCCTGCATTGTAAAGCTTTGATGAAAGCTCTGGTTATTTGTTATGTAATAGGATTTGAGATTTCATGTTTAATATAAGTCGGATTATTTCCATCTCTTTGTAAAAGCTGTGTTAGAACACTCGTGGATGGAGGATCCAGTCGAGGGTCGTATGTTGTTGTTATGAAGGTTTGATTTCAGCAGTATTGTAACCAGTTTTAATCAGTTCGAGTTGTTGAATCTGCATCGTGATGTATGTTTGATCATTGTGTTGTTATGATTGTTGCTTAAATATACTTCAGTGTCTAAAACTTTGAATCCAAGAGGATCTTGTTTTTGAGTTTTTCCTCCATAGGCTACTGGAAGACCTGATGTCCATAGCAGACCTCTACATTCTCCTCACTAAGTCTTCCTTCTATTTACCTTTAATCTAACTCACTGACTGAAGTTGATCAAGACCTCACTTGCCTGTGCATACCTGTCCAATTTTCAGAGTTAAAGTGATATCATCTTTAGTCTCCTTCCCATTTGACCTCTTTAAAATTATTTCTGACAGACAAACTTATGGGTACTGGGCTTACTAGTTTGTATGGGTACTGGGCTTACTCTCTGTGCAATCACATAATGACTTCTTGTGCTAACACTCTCCATAAATAATAGCCGCATTAAATGCATCTTCTTCCAATCCCTCTGTCTGTTTGCAAGCTTGATAATTAATTCTCACTTGATAATGATGATAAGCCAACTAGAAATCTTCCATTACACAGAAAACTGTTGCAGAAAATCTGGTGTCACAAGGACTGTCATGTTTTGGACCCAAAATGCACTGCTATAATTGGAAAAACCTGTGAATTGGAATCTGAAAATTTGAGGAGAAGTTAGGAAAAGTTGAAAGTCCTAAAGATGAAAACAAAAATCTGAAATTATGGACTGATGATCTAAAAACTAAATATCGGAAAACGTAATTTTTTTCCCTTTTATCTCTAAAGAGATGTAGACTATTTTGGCAGGCAAAGGAATATAAGGAAAAAAACTCAAAACCAGAGTAAATAAGATAAGGAAAAGTTTTCAAAGATGGCGTGGGAGCCAAATCAGGCCTAAGCAACTCCAAGAGAAGTATGGGACTTGGGTACTGCACTTGGTCGAATAATCAATAACTTACGAATTGTAGCACAAAAATATTTACCTAAAGTCTTCCCCTCCTGTATGGTTGAAAAATGTATTTAAATCTTCTATTTCAATTGTGACTGGAGGATAAATGATTTTCCATGATAAACTTATGTTTTAGAAATTGTGATAGAGTATGCTTTATTCCTTTAAAAACACAATATTTTCCCTACATTTTCCTACCAACGCCCTAAATGCATCTCACCTAAAGAAAGCCTTCTAAATATTAGTTGATTAATTTTTTCACAATAACTGGTAGGTTTTATAGTAAGTAAAACTGCGGCCAAACCACACAGCATTGTAAATTGTAATACAATTTTTTTTATATATGTTCAGCCTTGGCCAGAGTTCCAAAACTAAGGAATTACAAGCCAAAAGAACACTAGGCCTGCCTTTCCGGCACTATCAATATAAAGCTTGGAAGGTATACTAGTGCCTTACAAACTGTAATAACAATAATAAACTATGACAAAACATACTAAATTCAGGAAAATAAAAGTAATCAGGTTCATGCCGAAGGCGGGCTTCAATTTCTATCCTGCCTAGTCCAGTTTCGAGTGGATTCACATAGGCTATAGATAGAGGTCGAGCATGAGATTCCATGGGAGGACAAGATTTTCCATATGTAGGAGATTGAGATGGAGGAGCATTTTATTTTCTAATGCCCTACCTACAATGAGATTTGGGGATGGTTCTGAGTACGTGCCTTCAGGAAGTCTAAGAACTCTCTCCATATTCTTCTAGTACCTGGACCAATGGTTCTTAGCCTTGTTTATGAGGGAGGCACAAGCTCTCTGATCTTCTAATATCAGGCTTGGTCCCCCCCTGCTAGATACTACTGAGACGATCACATCCTTTTTCCTGGTGCTCTCAGTGGACAGGGGCACCAATGCCTAGATAGACAACAATACCATTCCGTTAAGTCTAGATTTGGGAGACCCCTGGGGGCCTACTACCCCCCATCAACAAGACCCTTGTGGAGTTGCGAATTCAGATCTTTGGATAAGGGTCATCCTTCTAGCAGGCAATGCTCCTCTTCCAGAAATAGCAACAAGCTACTTTTTGTGAGATAGCGAGACATTAAATGGATAGCTCTTTGTCTAGCTCCTCTAAACAATCTTTTATCAGGAGTTTCTTTTCTTTGGCCTCTAATGCTAGGAGAGATACATTTATAGAGGTGTATGACCTACAGAGTAGGGTTGCCTCCTCGTATTCTAGTGATTCCTTGTACCCTCCTCCAAGGCATTTCTCTCAGGAGTTTTTGATTTTGGAACCATAGTGGTTCTTGGATCTAGCTAGTTCAACGACATTTTGTTTCCTAGTTTATGAAGTTTAGATCTTAGATTAGATATGTTTTTGGATTTTATAGGAGTGGCTCTTACGCTTTCATTGTATATTGGTACTTTTATACTTAGTAGTCCCATTGATCCATTTTTGGTCATTTGTTGGACATTAATAAAATTATCTTATCTTATGTCCTTTAGACTCTAGTGCTTCTTTTTCCATGTGTACTGCATTGACATTGACGTCCATGGTTCCGCAGAGGGTTCCTCTAAATAGTGTTCTATCTGAAGTTTCTTTTCTTCGACCTCTAATGCTAGGAGAGATATATTTATAGAGGTGGATGACCTATAGAGCAGGGTTGTCTCCTCTTATTATGGTGATTCCTTGTACCCTCCTTCGAGACATCTCTGTGGGGAGTTTTCAATTTTGGATGCATAGCGGTTCTGGGATCTAACTAGTTCAACAACACTTTCTTCCCTAGTTTATGGAGTTCAGATCTTAGACTAGATCTATTTTTGGCTTTTATAGGAGTGGCCTGTGCGCTCGCATAGTGTATTGGTACTTTTGTACTTAGCAATCCCATTGACCTATTTGTGGTCATTAGTTGGACATTAATAAAACTATCTTATCTTATGTCCACTTGAGACTCCAGTCCTTCTTTTTCCATGTGTACCGTGTTGACATTGATGTCCATGGTTGCATGGATGGATTTTATAGAAGCTTCCATTGGTTCCAAGTGTTGGGTGCACTAGGTTTCCAAAAACTCCACTGAGTCTGATGAAAGGCCATAGTGGGAAGAGTTCCCCAAGATTTCCATATTTCTCGGGGGAAGATGAAACTACGCCCGAGGGAAGGTCGAGGTGGGCTACGATACACCCCACTAGAGATTGTAGAGACACCAATTAGGAGGCCATCTCCAATTGCTTACCCATGTGAATCAACATGAAGGACCTTGTTTCTTCTTCCCATTCCCTCGGTCCCATGATATGATTCGTGGTCTCAATTGCACATCGGCCTGATGCAGGAGCATCTCTCCACACAGCCAGCCATCCAGCCAGCTGCGTCAGTGCGCATGCATTCAAAGGTTGAAGAGAGGCACAACCTCATTTAAATTTCAAATCTGAATTGAATGTAATTTAATGCTTAGGTTGGTGAGCCATAGAAGTCGTTCCTTTGTGTAGGCTGTAGATAAGATTGGCTTTAATGCTAGATCGACTGAGATCTAGATTCAGATGCTGGACTAGACAACCATTGAATGCAATTTAATAGAGTAGTTAGACCTGGAGGGAAGCGCTCCATGAGACCCTCAGGTAAAAGAGATTTTTATATCTCATTTTGAGTTAGTTGAGCTAGAGTAGAATAGTGGTAGAAGAGAAGAGCCAGAGGGAGAGCTCGAGAACACCCTTGTAAAGATACAAGCATTTTGCCATTTTTAATACAAACAACAGTTTTTCCTGCATGAGTTCTGTATTGTATGGATGTCTTTGAGTGTTCTCTTTATTCTGTAAATGTATGTTGTGGTTGTATGTTTGCAGAGAGTTGTGTTTGATTTCAGGGTTGAAGGTCTTTGAGGTTTCATGCTAGGAGGGCGTGACAGAGTACTGCGGTCTCTGAATACTGGTGCACAGAGGATGCACTTTTGAACTCTGCGGGGTCAGGCAAAGATGTGTTGTGGCACAGGACTGAAGTCAACAACTCAGGAGGAAGACCTTTGAGGTTGCTGAACACCTCAGGAGGCAAGGCTGTGTAGCTGAAACACAGTTGCAGACAGAACTTTGTTGTAAGTTCTGTGGAGCTCTGCCAGGTGGGCATTGAGCATACACATGGGTTGCGTCGGAGAAGAACTCTGCTGAGAATTGAAGATAGAAACCAGAATCACTGAGGATTCTATAGAGACTCTGCTAGGAGGGCGTCAAGAAAGTGTGAAAGAAGGCACAGAAGTGAAGAGAACTCTCCTGATTTCTCCCAGTTGAAGGAAGAGTCCACTGAAGGATCTTCACTGGGTTGTTGAACACCCAGAGAGACTCAGCAAGAGGTTGCTTGAGCAAATAGAGAGCTAGAGAGGCAATTTATTCTCCATCTGAGGGAGAAGAAGGACAAAATCCCCAAGGGGTCTGAGCATTTGAAAAGCTCAGGAGAAATAGTGCGGTGTATGTGTAAAGACTCTACAGGAGGTAGAGATTGAATATTCAAAGATTTGAAGAGAAGCTCAGGAGGAACAATGCTTTTACACGCAGCAAGGCTCAAGGTAAAAAGGAGCTCGCAGAGAAGAAGGACAGCAAAGGCCGAGACCTTTGAGAAAATCAAATTTCTCCCAAGTCTGGGAAGAAAGCGCACAGGAAGCTCAGGAGGAGCAGCGTCAGCCGTCAGATCGGTGGGAGAACAGATCTGGACCGTTGGTTTTAAGCGTCCAGGAGGAGCTCAAGAGGAGCCTACAGAAGGAGGAGACCGATAGTCATCGGATCTCATATAGAAATCTCGACAGCCATTGGATCGGGAGAAGGTGCGCAGAGGTTAAGCCTCAGAAGCAGCGCAGTGAGGAAGAATTGATCTGAGTCGTCAGATCTGGAGCAGAAATCCCGTCAGTCGTTGGATCGGGACAATTTGCACCGAGGTTAAGCATTTGGGGCGAGTTCACAAGAGGAACAGATATGAGCCGTCAGATCTGGAGTAAATTTCCCATCAGCCGTCAGATCTGCAGAAGTTGCACGGAGGTTAAGTCCTCGTGGATAGGAGGGGAAATCCTGAGGAGAGGAGTTATCATTGGGATATCGGCCATCGGGAAATCGGGGTTCTCGAGGTCGTAAGAATTGGGACAACGCAAGTTGCGAAATCCCGATGAGATATGGACCTTCCGTTGGTAGAGGACATGTGACGGAGATCTAGCGCCATCAGCATTTTGGCGCATCGGGAAATTGGCATTCTTGTGGGCAAGACATCGGGGAATTTCAGGTTGAAGACCCCAACATAATCTGAGTCATCCGTTTAGGGGGAGAGGTGTCAGAGATCCGAGGAGAGTCGGTATAGAAGTCATAAGGAAATCAGAGTTCTCGAGGGCAAGAGAACCGAGACATCGAAAGTCTCGAAATCCTGGAGGAATCAGGACCGTCCATCTGGAAGGACGCATGGTAGGAGATCGGTGCCATCGGCGAAAGTCCTGGCAAGAGTTCGCCCATCGGCAAATCGACAATCAGAGTTTTGAGAGTCCTGGAGACAAGGCACCTAGGACACTTGAAGTCACGAAATCGCGAGGAGAAATCAGGACCATCCATATGCAAGGATAGGTGGCAAAGGATCGGGCATCATCGACACTTCGTTCATCGGGATATCAGATATTCCAGGGACAAGTGATCTGGCCATTTGGAAATCATGATTCACGAAACCCCAATCAATGGGGGCCAACTGTTAGCACAGCAGTAGAGGAGGACAGAGGCATAGTGGAGGCCAGCTGTCAACGATCCGGAGGAAGTCGGGGATCGGCATATCGTGAGTCTCGTGGACTTGTGCCTTTTGACATCATAAACCCTGAAACCCCGACGAGGTAAGGTAGTGGTAATGGAGTGACGGTCACGTTGGACAGGGCTTAGCTAGGAGGGTGGAAACACATCGTAAATTAGGAAATCGGGAATCCCGGGGACAAGGAGTCCACACCCTTTGATATCGCGATAGGGAAAACCCCGATGAGGGTTTGACTGCAGTCATACAGAGGTTGGTCATATGAGCGGGAGCTGATCCGGAAGGGCTAGCGCATGGAGGAGTGCATCGGGGATCAGAGAATCGCGAGTCCCGGGGACTTGTGCATCATGACATTGAAAACATTGAAACTCCGATGGAGAGTATGGCTACGGTCATATACGAGTAGGTCATATGGACCAGATCCTAGCCAGGAGGGGCTAAGGGCAAAGGAGAGCTCATCGGGAAATTGGAATTCGAAACCCCGATAGAGGGATATAAGGCTGCGGTTTTATGGTATGTGGTCATATGGACCAGGGCATAGCTGGTAGGGGCTTAAAGGCGAAAGAGGAACTCATCGACAATCGGGAGTTGGAAAGAGAAGGAACTCTCGAGCACGAGGATTGAAAAACCTCAATGACCTGAAATTAAGATCAGGGGATAACCACGGTCAAGTGCATAAGGCCGTGCGGGTAGAGAAGGACCTATGGATTGGATCGGGTTTCAATAGAGGATTCCAGCAGGGGATCTAAAGAGCCATTTTGGCTCAACAGAGGGAAATTGATCGGTCCTGTAAGTGGGAGGTGCGTGCAGAGACCCTGCGGGGTATGCGTCTGCGACCTCACTACATCACGGTCTCTTGTTTTGTTTGCTTCCAGAATCTGCTACCCAAACCTTCTTTCTACCTATTCCATTGCAGAGTCAAATTCATCACGTTGTAGTGAGCCTCTCCAACCTCCCTTTTGCATCTTTTGAGTGTCCTCTGCAAATCCTTTAACTCATATAGAACACAACACTTTTTGCAGTGATGACCGTGTGTCATGGTATCCCTTGACCTAGATAGTGTGACCTAGACTATGCTAGAAACCTTGCATGTGGAGGGAGAGAGTCACATAATTGGCGAAGACCCCCTTTCCCTCTTATCCTCTTGACCAAACTCTAGAATGAATTCACAGAGGACCTATAATAACTCATAGGAAGCATGAGAAATCCCACACATAGGAGATGGTATTGTGATTGTATAGTTCATAAGGGTACCCCTTGGAGGATGCATGTGGCATCGAGGATGACAAGACTACTTTAACTTCCTTTCCCTTCACACTTGTTTGACCAAACAAGTGTTGTAGGGTAGCATGTTCTTTATAAATTGATTACACACCATGGAAGTGGAAGAGTAGCACTATGGTCAGTCAACCACTTCGTTGTTTGATGAACCCCTTCTTTCAAGAGAGCCCCTAGATTGGCCTGCTTGTCGGCTTCTTAGGACGTGGAAGAGCTTGAGTTGCTCAAATTCACTTATCATTGAAATGGTTCTTTGACAAATTCTTGATAACTTTAGGTCTGTGAGAAGGATTTGATGGAGAGGGATCATAGAGTAACCGATGATTCGCCAATCACCATGGCCTTTCTAACCCCTTTGTCTTTTAGATCACTTAGACCTTGTAAGACTACTAGTGCTTCAGCTTCATTATTTCTAGCATTTCCTAGACCCCAAGCGAACTCCATTTCCCTTTGTCCCTCGGGGTGATAGGTGACCCCCCTCCGCACCTGCTGCCCCTAAATATAACTGGTTATATTTTTCCAATAAAATTTTTGAATTGTAAATTTAATACTTTTGTATCGAGGGGGGTAAAATTGAAGAAATATTCTTTTGTGTTAAGGGGGGTGTTAGAGTAGTAATACTCAATATAATTTGTAGTAGATCAAGTGCAGCTAGTTTACTGTTAAAACAACAATAAATTGGGCAAATACAAGTAAAATAGTACAATCAACAGTAAATTGAGAAATATTAGAAATATATTAGCATTTAGCACAGTAAACTTGATATCTGAGAAATCAACTGATAGCAGTTATAAATCTGTCGCAAGAACTAAACTATTTCTTAACCTTAAATAACTGTGTGATAGGATAAGGAAAATTTTTCCTGGCTGAATTTAAAAGCAATATGGGCACTGCACTTGGCATACATAGTGTCTCATAGACTACCCATACACAACATTCACCAAAAATCTCCCACTCTAATGCCTAAAAGCCTATTTATAGAAAATGTCCCCACTTTAGCTTCTTTGTCTTTTGTATGTGTGGGATAACTGACTTATCATAAAACCTCAATTAACTTACAGAAAATTACAACTGTCTGTTATAAATCTCTATCTTAACATCATATCTATCAACCGATGAAAATATAAATGGCTGAAAAATTCTAATGGTCCACACAAAGTGACAATAACTAACATTGAAGTGGGTCATCTTAGACATTGTAACAATCCTCCTTCCTTGAATTTCTTTGCCTCAAAGCAATCGTAGTGTTGGATCTTACAGTATATTAGGTCCCTCCCATCAAACGGTTGGATGTTACAGTACAATAGGTCCCTCCCATTGTGCATCTTCTAAGGGCAGATCCTTTCACTGAATGAAATACTTTGTGATTTCTTTATTTCTTAATTTTAGGATTTGATTATTAATTCCCTTAATACTATATGTAGTTTTAATAATGATATGGTCAACATTTTTTTTTGCCTCTATGCTGCAATGACAAATAAAACATGACAATATGTACCAGGCATAATTTTCGCCTCAGGAATGAGCGTGTTTAGTCCAGTTAGATCCACACCAAATCTTTTGTCAACTTCCTTCGTCAATTCATTGACACCCGTTTTTATCTAAGGGGTACCTCATAATGCTTGTGTCCTCAAAGCATCATCAAGCTATGCATGAGGTATTTAACAACTTTATCAGGGATATCTGTCTGATTCTCGTCTTGAGACACAAGGGACCATGGAAGAACTCTTT
>WSFP011317242.1:0-41830 GCA_009831015.1 Picea engelmannii | reverse complement strand
TTGAGTTATCTATTACTCCTTTATCCTTTCCCTTTCTTAAGTCAAATTAAAAATATAAATTTTAACTTCTTGACTTCCCCCCCCTTCAGTGTGAGACTATGACCTAGTGGGGGTGCCCAGGCCATTGAGTCTCCTCCTCACCTCTCTAAGAGGTGGGGGACATTACAGACAACACTACCAAAATTTAATCTGTTGTGCAAAAAACCTTGTTAGTCCCTAGTATGATGATATAAAATTCTGTCTTGAACATGGGTCAGCTCCCCGTCACCTCGATCCCACTAAAAGAAGAGTGCTAAGATTGAAATATGCTTCCTTTCAGTTGATTAATGGTATTCTGTTTCGTAAAAATTTCGATGGAGTACTAATGCGCTGTCTTGAGAAAGATGAAGCAGAAAATGTCTTATTCAAATTGCACGCAGGAAAATTTGGTGGGAATTTTGGTGGAGATACCACTGCCCATAAAGTATTAAGAGCAGGTTGTTACTATCCTACACTTTTTAAAGATTCTCATGCCTTGTGTCGCAAGTGTGTTATTTTTCAGAAAGCGTCCGGACGGATACAGAAACCAGCCTTCCCTCTACATCCTGTTTCAGTAGACTCCCCTTTTCAGCAGTGGGGTCTTGATATTATAGGCCCGACCAATCCACCATCCTCACAACAACATAAGTTTATCATAACAACCACGGATTACTTCACTAGGTGGTCCGAAGCTGCCCCATTAAAAGTTGTAAATTGAACCTACCAACATCCTTGAATTTCTGTGTCATCTGAGGGAATGCTTCAAGCAACTATGTGCCTTATGGTTCTAGTTTGATTATCTGGCCACTTTTTTTAGGTACCATACCACTGATTTGATCCTGTAGAAAATTGTGAGGATATTGATGGTTGAATCCTCACTTCCCGAGAGTTGTTTAAAGCCAGAAGTTATTTCTTGGTCTATAATCCCTGCATAAAATACTAGACATACTAAAATAAGAAGGTGATGATTTTATCCATGATGATCGGATGTGTTGATTTGATGCAGGTATGGCGAGTACAACTCAATCCTTCGTATAATTCTGTTATCATAAAAATAGCAACCTAAAATAGATCATAAGGAATTAGGCGTATCTTCTAATCATGATTTGACAAGTTAGGACACGATCTGGGCAAGGTGGTGTATGAAAAACCATGATTATTCATGGCGCTACAGGAATAGCACTATTCTTGTAGCGCCTTTTCTGACTTGGAAAAATTTGAAAATTCAAATAATGAAACGACAAGTGATGTGACAAGAATTATCATACCAAATTCTAATCTTTAAAAACTTCAAAAATCATTTAAAAAATGCAATAAAAATGAAAAATAATCTTCCAAGCAAAGAGGTAAAAAAAACGTTTTTGACAGAAAATCATGAAAAATGAGAGGACAGGGACTAGGGACACTCACTCAATCAAAAACAAGGTTAGAGAATAACATTGGCTCCTTCTGGGGGTAAAGTTTCATGATGAAGCTTTAAGAACGGCTAACCAATGCCTTCATATCCTTGTGATTCTCTTTATTTCCCTATTATGCCATCCTTTATTTAAAACCACGGACTGTAAATAAAAAATTCCACTGGGTATATGGAGTCTTTATTTGAGTTCAAAAAGTAAAACCTATTGTACAATCTAAACTTTCTGATTGATCTTAAAGGGAATAATGCTTCAGGAATCTCCCATTTATTGGGCCTCCTAAAATCTCACTATTATCCAAATTATGTAAGAGAAATGTATGGTTGTTCATGACCTTGGCTACTTTGAAAGGACCATACCATAAGTTGTCAAAAGTACCATGTTTAGATTTATCCTCTCTTCTAGCATCCCATCTCAATACAAGATCTCCTTCTTTGAAATTATCCTTCTTTGTCTTCTTATCAAATGTTTCTTTAACTTTGCTCTGATGAATAACAACTTTTTGATCCAACTTTTCTCTATCCTATTGACCCTCTATCATTTGGAAAATCCTCCTTTGAATGTCATCGGGTTCTTCTAACTCCTCTTGCAGAAATTTAAGAAGAGGCAAACCCAATTGCATTGGAAAAACAACCTTTGTCCCATACACCATTTGGAAAGGGGAAGTTCCATTAGATTTCTTATTACTGATCCGATCATCCCATAAGGCAAATTTAATTTGGAATCCCATGACCTTTTGTTTTATGTCAATAGTTTTTTTATAATCCTTATGAGGCTTTTATTGGATGATTCTGCCAACCCATTTCCTTGGGGATAGTAAGCAGTGGATTGGACCAATTTGATGTTATACTTATCACAAAAATCAATCATTGAGTTTGATTTTAAATCTTGATCATTGTCAGTGACTATCTTGTTAGGAAAACCAAATCTAGAAAAGATATGCCCTTCAAGAAATTCCATGATTACCTTTTCTATTGCATTCTGGGTTGGGATTGCTTCAATCCAATTGGTAAAGTAATCTGTGGTTGTAAGTATCCATTTATGTTGTCCAGAAGATGAAGGATTGATTTCTCCAATGAAGTCTAGGCCCCACTGTTGAAATGGTCCATGAGAAATAATGGGATTTAAAGGCAAAGACATAAGTTTCCGTTTTCCTGCAAACTTTTGACATGGTTCACATGCCCTCACCTAAGAAAATATGTCTGAAAATAGTACAGGCCAATAGTATCCTACTCTTAGAATTTTGAAAGAAGTAGCTTTCCAATGGTGATGTCCCCCACAAACACCCTGGTGTAAATCGCATAAGATCTATTTTGCTTCCTCTTCATCAACACATCTTAATAGAATTCCATTAGGATATTTCCAAAACAATCTTTGATCAATAATGCAATATTTCACTGATTTCAATTTAAGTGATCTGAACTTGGATTTATCTAAGTCAGGAGGAGATTGAATATTTAGTAGAAAAAATACAATGTCTTTGTACAAAGGTGAGGAAAAATATTTTTTGTTTACTTGTGAGCCAGTTTCCTCATTCTGAAATGATGAATTATGTGATTTGTTGGAGAAATGATACAATCCAATTGTTTTGCAATTTGATTCTGTCATCAATTTGGCAAGGCCATGTCCTTTTATTAACTGAGTGGGATTTATAGTCAGATTGTATTCCATAATTTTAGTTATCCACTTTCCCCTCTTTCCTTCACAATCAGGTTGGACCAAAATTTATTTAACTACACTACTTGGAACATATGCAGTTATCTCAGATTGTAGAACATATACCCTAAAATATTTTAAAGCCTTTACCAGAGCATATGCTTGTTTCTCCATAATATCATATTTTAGTTCAGAATCTATGAGAGTCTTGTTGAAGAAATAGATAGGTTGCTCAAACCCATGATCATTTCCATGTAAGAGAACAACAACTATAGTGTCTTCATAAGCAAATGAAAAAATCAAAAACTCCTTAGAGTAATTAGGGTTGATGAGGACAGATTCTTGGATAAGAGCCCGCTTAATATTTTCAAATGATTCTTTGGCTTCTAGTATACATTTTGTTTATGCATCCTTCTTTAACATATCAGTAATGTGCTTGATGATTTCTGCAAACTTTGGTATAAATCTTCTTAAAAAAATGATTTTTCCTATGAAGGATTGGATAGACTTCTTGTTTCTTGGAATGTCTCTCTGCTAAATGGATTTTACTCTTTCAGGATCTATCTTGATTCCTTCTGGTGAAACAATATGTCCTAAAAGTTTTCCTTCTTCCATGGAAAAATGAGATTTTTTAGGATTTAATGATATACCATACCTCCTGCATTTTTCAAAAGTCTGCTTCAAATGTTGCAAGTGTTCTTCATCATAGGTTGAAAACATAGTAATATCATCAAGATAAATAACCATAAATATGTCTTTCTCACCAACAAATGCAATATCCATAGCTCTCTGAAATGTTGCTCCTGCATTCATTAATCCAAAAGGCATATTTTCATACATGAAAGTGCCCTAGGGAGTGGTAAAAGTTGTTTTCTTTTTATCTTCCTCCATTACTGATATCTGATTATACCCTGAATAGCCATCAATCATAGAGATCATTTTTGCCCCTACTACTCTCTGTAAAATATGATCAATTTTAGGTAATGGATAATTGCCCTTTAAAGAACATCTGTTCATATTTTTGCAGTCTACACAAAGCCTTATCTCTCCATTCTTTTTCCTGACAGGTACTAAATTACCTACCCACTCTGAATATTTCAGTGGGACTATAATTTTAGCATCCAACAACCTTTTCAGTTCTTTTTCCATTATAGGTAGCAACAATGGATTGAACTGTCTAGATTTATTCTTAAAAGGTTTGGATCCAGTCTTTAAAGGAATATTGTGTTGCATGATATCTACATAAAAAACCTTTAGGTTTTCATAAGACCAGGCAAATACATCAAAAAATTGTTTCATCAAATTGACATACTTATCTCTCTGTTTTTCTGACAGTTTCATGGATAATTTCACTATCCTAGGATTTGAATCTGAACTATTATTACTGTCTATCACATCAGTCTCCTATGTTTGAATAACATCTTTTATTGAAACATCATTGTGTTCAAATAATATCTCAAGTGGAACCAAGCCCTTTGGAAGATGATTTGTTTTCAATTCAATAATTTTATGCCCAACAATATTGTCTTGAAGGACATTTGCAGCATGAACTTCCACGTCATCATTTTCATTATCCTGATCTATTGAAATATTAGAAAACTCATCAATGGTCTCCAATAACCTTTGAATTTCCTGGTCATCTTTAAAAACTTTCCAATTTTTAATGTTATATGGTATTGAGGGTATGTGTCTTACCTCAACCTCAAATTTTAACTTGGGAAAAATTGGAGTTTTGAAATTACTGGTTGCAAGTGCTAAAGAATCTGCCTGCTGATTCGAATTCCTGTGTACAAAAGTGATATTGAAGGCCAAAAAGAAGTTATCAACATAATC
Organism: Picea engelmannii; assembly: GCA_009831015.1. Taxonomy (NCBI): domain Eukaryota; kingdom Viridiplantae; phylum Streptophyta; class Pinopsida; order Pinales; family Pinaceae; genus Picea; species Picea engelmannii. Next base: position 36,908 of record WSFP011317242.1, on the reverse strand, counting down.
CCACACCTCATTTCTATACTGATTTAATCTTTGTTGTTTGGTCTGATAAATGTTTTTGTCTGATGGATGATAAGCTATGAATCTCCAAAAACATAAATTTTATCTATGCCCATATTTTTAGCAGCTTTCAATCCTAACCGTAGAGATTCATATTCATTATGTTGTTGGTTGTATCAAATTCCAATTTGTATGACAAAGGAATAAATTATTTGGCAAGATAAATAAAAACAATCCCAGCCCCAGAGCCTTCTTTTGAACAAGCCCCATCAAAGAACATTTTCCAGACTAGATTTCCTGCATTATCTTCAACTGTAGGTATTATTTTCCTGATTGTTGTTTCAGCTACGTGATCACCAATGTGAAAAATAGAAGATCCAAATTCATCTTATACATCATATATGGGATGATTACTAGGATTTTCATGATCACTTACCAAGTAAGCCAGCCTTACTTCCATGTACAGTCTCTGATGTTTTCCACCAAACACAGGTATGGTAGCATAACTGAGATCCATTTGTAGTGTGCCTCCTACTTTTTTATCCCATCATCTTCTCAGAAGCATCCCAAATTTAGGAGGTATATCAGCCACAATAACATCCAACACCACAATTTTCATAGGTAACTAATATAAAGTAACAACCATGTCTTTAATGACTCCCATAAATTTAACTTTCGTGGAGTCAAATGAATATAAGTCTAGATAAGGCTTAGTGATGTCTAAACCTAATTCATCCATTACCACTTTTGGCATGACATTATGTGAAGCTCCTGAATCCATTAAACAATTATGCAATATTTTGTCATGAATGTTCAGAGATATGTAGAAAGGAGGAGAAGCATGAAACATGTATTCAATATGAGTTCCAATGGTTATAGCAGGGTTTTCATCTTCAAGATTTATAGTATCTGAAAAAGTGACATGAGCAGGGGGTTGCAATGCTTTGAGAACATATTTTATAAAAGGATATATTTTCATCAATTCTATTAGAGGTATGGGGATTTTAATCTTATTAATTCCATTTTCCAAACTGAAAGAAGAAACAATTTCTCATTTTCCTTTACCTCTGTAGTACTAACCTTGACAGGTTGCTTTGGTTTTTTATCAGTTTTAATCCTTGAACTTTCTTTAATGACTCCTGATTTAACTGGAACATTAGATTTCTTGGTTTAAACAAGTATATCCACTTTGGGTGTGTTTTATCTGGACCTAAGATCACATTTTTTCCTTTTAGGTTCTTTCTGGATAATTTCATCAGCATCCCCTTCTTCAAACTAATTTAGTATAAGAGCATCTTCATAATCATGTTGTGTCAAGTGATTAGGAGACAATTATGTATCATTTAAATGGATTGTAGGATCATCCTCAGTGTCATCCACTTCTTCAACTTCTTCCACTGCATTATTTTGAAAAGGAGGCAAAACTTTCTGATCTTCTTGATTTCTCCTTTCTCTGGGTAACATTTGACGTACAGTGTTAGGCCTCCTAAACTGGTTAGGATTTTTGTATCCACATTCATGTGTAGGTATGCTATGTTGTTTTGTTTCCATCTTCAGCCTGTCCATTTTAGTTGTCAAGGTTTTCAACATTTTGGCCATTTCATCCATCTTAAAATCAGATGTTGTATGGGAAGAAGAAGGGAGTTCTTCTTTCTATTTTTTCCTATCTATATCACCCCTGAACTTCAATTTCTCTGTTGCTAGTATGTTGGATTCTACCTCAATGGTTGCTTCCTACATTAGACTCGGACTAGAAGACCTCCTTTCTCTTAATAGCAGAGAAAACTCAACATCAAAGGCATTAGCAAAAGTAATTTTGGTTGATGTTTCTATGGGCTTGATTTCATTTGGAATTTTACTATACATTTTATTAAACCTTTTAGCAAAATCAGATATAGATTCTCCTTGTTTTCTTTTCAAAGCACCAAATTCAATGATATAATATAAGTAGTCTTTCTTATCCCCCCAGTGTCTTAAAAATGTCTTATCAAGTGCATCAATATCAACAATTTAATTTGGAGGAAAGCTTCTCAACCATTTACTTGCCTCGCCATCTAAACTTTGCACAAAAAGTCTCATCCAAATATATGCATGCTCCACATTAAAATTATCTGCAAAAATGTAGAAATAGTTTAAGTGTTCTTCAACAGTGACCTCGCCCTCTCCATTGAATCTTGGTAAATAATTCATATAATAATTAGGTGGAAAAGCATATAGGACTTGTGGCAGGTTTAGTGGTGCATATCTAGCTGCAACAATTGCATCCATTCTATTTACATCCATATTTACCACAGTTGGTGTTTGGACTGTAGGATTGAGAAGAATTGGTGATGTAGGAATAGAGACAGTTCCTTGAGTGGAGCAACTTAACTAAACTGATACAAGTCTTGGATCTTCAGAAAAATAATAATAATAATAAAATAAATAAATAAAGGTTTATTTTCTGGACCAAAGTAGGTTGAAGGTTCCAGAAAAAAGAGGATTTTAAAATGAATAATAACGTGGTTTATTCTCTTCAGAAGAAAAGGACTGAGGTGATGATGAGAGTGTATCTGGTTCAATTTTAATATCTTTGGTAAAATGTTTCAAATATTCAGCTACAAACAAAGTATTTGTTTGTTCTTCTTCAATGAGCTCAACAAAAAAATTCCATTGATTTAAATTCAACTCTGAGATAGTTGTAGGGAAAGAAACAATAGCAGGCTCAACAATAGGCTTTGTTTCGCTCTCAGGAATAACTTCTTCAATTGGTGTGAGTTTGACAGTTTTAGAAGATTATCCTTGAGTACTGGTATAAGACAATTTTCCTTTTGAAAGAGAAGACTGTTCAAGAGTGATTTTAGGTTTTCTCAATAAATTTTCAGGGTCTGGCACTGCTGCAACAAGATTGGGATCTGGGTTTTTTCTAGTTACTTGTTTATTTGTAGAAGATGAGGTAGTTGGAGGAATTTTAGGTCCTTTGCCTTCTCTTTTAGGAGCCAGATTTACCACAGAGGAGTCGCCAGGTGAAAAATATACAGTTTGATGTAAATGTCCAAAATCTTGTCCACCATCAATATTTGTATTTGATCTTTTTGTTCTCCTAGGGAAAATATCTTCGTTCCTTCATCCTCGGCAACAACACCAAAATATGTTAGTCCCTAAAGTTGCACTTGACTGTGAGAAGGAAATATAGGGCATCATCAAGTTATTACAATGGTATTTTAAGGGTTTTATGAATAGATTTTAGAAAGTGGTTGAAATTTGGTTCAAGGATTCAAATAAACATATAACTCAATGTAAAAGCTAGAAAACATCCCACTGATTTAGTAAATGTTAGTCACATTAATAGATCAGCCAATAAGGTAAATAAAGAAAGGAATATATGAGAGTATCCAATTTGTCAACTCCATATAGATTTCTTATTTCAAAATACCATTGAGAAACAAGAACATGTACTCGAAGACAACCTTGATAATAAACAAAAACAACATAATTTCCACTGTGTTCCTTAAAATCAAGAAATCAAATGCAGTGCAATAGAAAATGAATTCAAGTAAGAAAAGAAATAGAATAAGATATGAAAGAAAATCTGACCATCAACATGCCTTTGCCATTTAGTATCAATATGGAATATAAATTGTCTTACAATGGATTTTACAAAAAAGGTCTATGAATTCCCAACTTATCGACCACCATACAATATTTCTTGTGTCTATTTAAAGTACACAGAGTATTCTCGTAGATCCTATTTTCTAGTTTACAGTTTTGCAATAGGATCTTGTCAATGCCTATTTCCTAGGAAAATGATCTCTAACGAGCACTTATAATGCCTATATAGTAGAGGGCTCAACATCCAATCCAAATATAGATTAGGAAATAGATTTAAAAAAACTGGAAAATCCCAAAAAAATTGGAACCATAACTTGCTAAGTTGTTCCATCCGAGATATCAAAAGTTTCATTTGATCCAAACATTAAGAATCAAACTATTCAATATTTACTTCCTGAGCAACAACATCGAACAATCAAAATTCAAGAAAAATTATTCATGAACCATCATGGTATGATGACTGCACTAGCTTTGGTGTCTCTTTGTTTAAGCTTGGTTGTTAACACAACATTATGCCAATATAGCCTAAAATTGGATTCGCTTACCTCTTTGAGGAATGTCTTTTGTTCTTTTCTTTTCCTTTTAAACTCTTGTATCTTTTCTTGTTGTTTGGCAATCCATTGCTCAACCAAATATTTATCTTTCTTCAATTGCTTTATCATACTCTGCAGCTCCTTTACTCTGTCTTTTTCCTTCCTTACTTTAACTTTAAATTCTAGATATTCCAATATAGGGGAAGGCAAATTCAGATCTATATAAGCTTGAGGTTTTCTTAATTTAATCACATATTTTGAAGATAGTCCAGAACTAAGATCTTCATCCTCAGTGCTATCAAAATTGTTGGTTTCTAGAAGGTCTTGCATCTGGTCTAGTTCTGCAAAAATACCATCTCTATCATCATAAACTATGTATGTACCTTTAAACACAAATTCATATATTGAAGTTGATTTTGTGGTTTCTATGGTCACAGGTCTTCTGGAGTATTGAGAAATCTTCTTTCCCTTTTCTTTTTTCTTCCTCGAGTCTTCAAATTCTTTCTCAATTATCTGTAAAGAAGATGCCACTGCCTATTTTTTTATCCCCTTCTTAGAATCCTATGAATTATCTTCTATAATTATAAGATTCTCCTCCTTGATGGAAGGATGAAACATTGCTTTTGAATTCAATCTAAATTTATTGGCAACTCTGGTGGAATTCCTCCTAGGGCACTTAGGTACATGTGCTTTATTTTTGCTCTGTTTTTTACCCTTTGCATTCTTCTTACCTGTAGATTGTTGTTTCTGTTTGACTGGAGTCTAAACTGGGCTTGTAGTGTAATCCTCATATTCATCAATTTCATTCTTTATATTTGGATTAGGATAGATGTTGGTGTCTTCACTCATTTTAGGCTTCTTACCTCGACTAGTGGTACCTTTCTCATGGCCTTCACCTACAGGAAAATCCCCAATAGTTTGTTGAGTTTGCAATTTTCTCTTGCTAGCCTGAGTTCCCTAGTTGCAAGTGACTCTTCTTTTATTAAGACTTCGATGTCTTGAGGAGTTTGTTTCTGTTTGGCTAATTTATTCCCCTTGACAATTTTGGATTTAGTTGACTGTAAATCCTATTTTAAGGACTGGATTAACCAATCCTAGGATCTTTGGACTTTATTTAAGGAGGAGACTATTAATGTTCTAATTAAACCCTGATGAAATACACTGCTTTTTATTGTAGCAGGATGGTGTTAGGGTCCTAACCTGCACATAGGTATAACAATATATTTGGATGTAATAAAGGTCAATATTAATAAGGCCTTTAAATAAAATAGAATAAGTCAAATGTAAGAAGACCTAATAGAAGCTTCCGCTTCTAGAAGAATCTTCCTTTATATGTTTCTTTTGATAGACATATTTAGTATAAATAGGAGTCGGGGGTATGAGAACCCTATCTTGGATATTATTGTAATAGAGCTCTGGTCAACTGGAGGTTTCCCCCTCGAAGAGGCCCGTGAACATTGCTTTCAGAATCAAAGTGTTATTTATGTTTTTATTCTTATATCATTTCAATGCTATTGTGGTGATTGTTCTGGTTATATTGTTGTTATTCTGCCATTTCTAGCATTGTATTTCTGTTGTGCATACTTTTTATATCTGGTATATTACAAGTGGTATCAGAGCACTTTCCTTGGCAGAAAGTGTGGGTTAATTTTTTTTTCAGGGTAGAGACGTATTCTGGTGTATTTAAGCCATAGATATCTATCATTACGCACATAAAGCCATGGTTGAGAGATTCATACACACAGGAAATACAAGTGGTACTTAAGCGCTCATATGTTGGCCACCCTTGTAACCCATGTTGGAACCCCTTCAAGTGGTAGCGCATCAGACAACACATGTGTACGAATCAGCCTAGATTACCTGAATCCCTCTTTAGATAAACCAATTGGTTGCCTGACTGCGATAGTTCCACCGAGAACAACACTCGAGAAGATACTCTCTAGTACCTAGGTAGTCAGGTAGTATGGCTAAGGGTATGTTCTATCCTCCTTAGTTATTGCCCTGAGATATTGGGTCGAGTACTACTGTTGGACCCCACACGTATATTAGAGAGCTATAGCACAGGGCAAACCCTTGTCTGTAGAACCCTTGGGGACAGAAACATTAACAAATTAAAACATACAAGATCTCTTGCCGCACAACTGTGTTTGGGTTGCCAAATAACTACACATTTCTTCCTGGTTAATCATTTGGGAATTTCATTACTGCAGTATTCTTCAGACCGGAGTATAACTCCACAGGTGTAATAAAAATAAAAATAAAGTCTAGAAATTTTTGCACCATTATTTGAGACATATTCCATTGGATTCATCTCTTCGCCCTTATTACATTCATACATATCATTTTTTAGAAAAAAAATTGACCCCACCCGCCCCATTTTGGTTTCCTCATCATCATGGCCCATACCCGTAGCCAAGACCTAGAAGCTCAATTCAATACCTTGTAATCTAATTTCACTGAGACCCAACAAGAAGTGAAACAACTCAGTGCCAATGTTGCTTCCATCAATACATCCATGCAGTCCTCAATGGAGGAAATCAAACAAGACTTGACTACCCAACTTGAATCTGTCGTTTCGATGCTCTGCACCAAGATGCATATCCCTACAGATAACCCTTTATCTGACCCACCTTCTAATACTAAATTTGAACATTCCTCCAACTTTCAGCACCATCACTTTCAATGTGACCTATGCCTTCCACGAGTGGATGTGACCAATTTTGATGGCTTGGTTCCCACTAGTTGGGTAACCCAAATGGAACATCATTTCTCTTTATATGACATTATAGATGAGTTGGCCAAAATCCGGTATGGTGTTCTCCATCTAGATTAAGAACATTGGCAATGGTGGAAATGGAGAAAAAATTCTCGTCAAGGGTATATTGCTTGGACACAATTTGTGGCAGAGCTTTATGAACGCTTTGACACTGACACCAACCATTTGGGTCGTTTGACAAATTTGAAACAATCAGGAACAATGGAAGACTTTATAGCTTCTTTTGAGCGCCTGGCTTTTCAGACAGAGGGCATGTCTGATGCCTTTTTTCGAGAGTGTTTTATTAGTGGCCTCAAGGATGAGATTTGGGCCCATGTCCTCATGTCTCGGCCTCATAGTTGGGTGGAGGCTACTAAAAGAGATAAAGAAGCACAACAGGTTGTATCTTCTGAAATCTAGAAACTCTCCTTTATCCCTCGCACTAAACCAGTAAATCCCACTACTCCCTCCGCTCCACTAAAGATCAAAAAATTGACCAGGGATGAAATGGATGAATGCCAACTCAAAGGCCTTTGTTATAATTGTGATGACAAATATTTCCCGGGCCACAAGTGTAAGGAAGAAAATGTTTTTATGGCCATCTCAGAGGATATTTCGGAAGAGGATGTTGAAACTCCCCTTGTGTCTAAGTCACCTGAAACCACTGACATAAACCCTTCCCTCGGATCCTCCCAAAGTAGAACCGGTCATTTCCCTAAATTCTCTCACTGGCTTCTCTGCTCCCCAAACCCTCAAGCTCATCAATTACATCAAGCATAGGAAGGTCATCATTTTGGTTGATAGTGGAAGCACCCATAATTTTATTCATCGCTGCATTGCCCAAAAAACTCATTGCTACATCCATGTTGTCAATAATTTCCAAATCATGATTGCCAATGGTGGCTCCATGAAATGTGGAGGATGTTATGAAAATGTGCGTCTCCAAATTGGTGACTACCACCTCAAATCGCATATGCTTGTTATCGACATGGGCGGTTGTGACATTGTGTTGGGTGCAGACTGGCTAAGGACTTTGGGTCCCATTCTTATGGATTTTAAGGAATTAACCATGTAATTCGAATAGGAGGGCCAACAATATAAGTTCCAAGGCATCACCGTCGGTTCACCTGAGATCATTCGTTCTCATCGCATGGAAAATTTGCTCAAAAAAGGTCATTCTGGTGTTATTTCCCAACTCCATGCCATACAAGCAACATAGACAACCGCAGTGCCGCAAGACCTCCAATCCATCCTTTATAAACATTAAGTGGTATTTTCCACTCCCCAGGGACTCCCTCTTTCCTTTCGTGTTCAGGATCATTCCATTCCCCTTGTACCAGGAAGCCTTCCTCCCAATATTCGTCTGTATCATCACCCCTTTTCCCAAAAAAATGAAATTAAGAAAATGGTCCAAGAACTCCTTAACGCAAGATTTATCCGCCCTAGTACGAGCCCCTATTCTTCTCATGTTGTCATGGTCATGAAGAAAGAAGGTTCTTGGAAAATGTTTCCTGACTTCCATGCCCTCAACAAACTTACCATTAAAGATAAATTTCCCATCCCTGTCATTGATGACCTCTTGGATGAATTGAGTGGTGCCCAGTTCTTTACTAAACTCAATCTTCATTCTGGCTACCACGAGATACGTATGAAAGAGGCAGACGTTCCCAAGACTGCCTTTAGAAATCATGAGGACCACTATGAGTTTTTGGTCATGCCCTTTGGCTTGTGTAATGCCCCCTCCACCTTCCAAAGCCTCATGAATCATGTCTTCTGTCCTTTTCTCCATCATTTTGTCTTAGTTTTCTTTGATGATATCCTCATCTATAGAAAAACATGGATAGACCATCTTGCCCATGTGGATCGAGTTCTCCATCTACTCTCTCAGCACCAACTTTTCCTGAAACAATCTAAATGTGCTTTTGGCGCCTCATAAGTCGAGTACTTGGGTCATCTGGTTGGAAATGATGACGTCAGGTTGGATCCTAAAAAGGTTGAAGCTATGCAATACTAGCCTCACCCAAAGACTCTCAAAATCTTGCGTGGATTTATGTTCTTAATAGGTTATTATCGCAAGTTTGTTAATAATTATGGAAAGATTTCAACACCTCTCACTGCACTCTTAAAAAAGAACTCTTTCACTTGGAATCCAGTCGCGGCTCAATCTTTTCAAACCTTGAAGATGGCCATGTGCACCACTCCAGTCCTAGCCCTTCCTGATTTCACAAAGGCCTTTGTCTTGGAATGTGATGCTTCATGGAAAGGAATTGGTGTTGTCCTTATGCAAGAGGGTCGGCCTTTGGACTTTACCATCAAGCAACTGCCTGAAAGAAATCTGGTCAAATCAATTTAAGAAAAGGAAATTTTGGCTATTCTGCATGTCGTTGATTTGTGGCACCCTTTTCTATTGGGGAAACGCTTCCAAATTAAGACAGACCATCAAAGCCTCAAGTATTTTTTGGAACAACGCATTTCCTCCCCGGTATTGCACATGATTATTTTTCCCCTGAGTATTTTTATGGCCAATCCACTCTTGGCCACTTTTACCTTTTCATCCATACACTTGATATTAATTTTCAATATTCATCTAATACATGGATCCCTCTGACCCAAAACATACATGACCAAATTACATATCCAACCATGCTCTCTTTATTGTCCTTGGATCTTCAACATTCATTTACTTTACTAGACCAATTGATTTAGCTTGCCCTCTCTGAATCACTTCAGTTCTTGTGGTTTATTGAACCATTTGCCTCTCTTCTCTTGACCCCCTTCGGTCTCAAGCTTGGCTTGCCTATTCAATTTCTATCATGTTACAATGCTACCCAAAAGTCTTATTTTCCAGCTTCATAGAGATTAATGGAAAGTAATTGACACTACTTTTACTTTCCATCATACATTCCATTGGTACTTTTATCCTTCTAGTGTATCACCAATGGCTCGTATCCACCTACAATGGAGTTCTTTCATGTGCCATCTATTTCACCTTCCATGCTCAACATAGAACCATTTTTTTTCCTTCTTCATGGTTCCTTATTAATTTCTCTTAAAAAATCACTTATATTCTTGAGCCCTTTTTTATTTGTTATTCCAATCTACTTTAAGATAGAAATCAGATTGGTTATCATTTATTCACATGTATCCTTATCCATGTATTATATTTTAAAAATGTAATCCAGGATTCTTATATCAATAGGATTTGCAGCGACTGCTTAGTTTTCTAGCAATCATTAAGGTCATGACTCTTTTCTCCTAACAAAGTTCTCTCATAGTTCCTTCACCTGGAACTGTCTCAACATGCAACTCCCTTGTTGCATGTCCATCATTTCTTGAAATTATTTTTATCCTAAGTTAGCCTCAGCTTTACCCTTTCAGTTGTTCACCCAACATTCCATAAGGAATATGAGCATGCATACATTCAACTACACATTCTAACATATGCATCTATCATTTTTCATCATAAGGTGTTTTTATGCACTCAACCACACACATCAACATGTTGTGTGTCCACCATAGGCACACTTTACAATTTTCATATACATATTTTATTTTAATCATTTCGCTCATGATTTGTTCACAATAATTTACATGAAATTCTCATATGGCCTTCTATCACAACAACATAGCATTCTTGTTCATCTTCCCTCCTTCAATACTTCATATTATCTCTCTCTCTCTAAGGAGTGGAATACCTCAAGTTATTATCCCATCAATATTTTTGGACCCTCAACATAGGATCAGCCATGCATCCATGGTATCATTCAATATGGGAAAGTACTCATTTTCCTTAAAGCTCAATTAATCCTACCTGCATCCATAACATGAAGCCTTGTGTTGTATTCAATCCATGCACCCAAGTATATATATATATATATATAAGCATTGCAAGCTCATTGCTTGCACTTTTTTTTATGCCATCCACATACATTGATATTCTAAACTTCCACATATTTCCACCTTGGTATATTACAACAATTCATATGATAATTCCCATAGGGATACTCATAATTATCCCTCTATATGCCATTTAAGCATATTAATCCATACCCATATGGCCACCATCCATCTCTGGATGTCAATCTGACCCATTGGTCATCTGGAAATGCTCCAACACTTCCTTTACCAAAATCTATATATCAGTCCTCCATTAATCATTACATCCTTATATTCATAAGGAAATAAAATTAGCATTATCAACATTTCATTCATTATAGGTCAAATAAACAAACCTTACAAGTTCTCATCAATGACCTATGAACATGAGGACTTTTGCATACTTGGTTTAGTCTTTTATTTAAGCAGTAATTGACACTGCCAAGGTTCTTATAAATCCATTATAAATTCCTTAACCACAAAGGGTTTTCCATAAGGTTCTTATCTCACATTTAAACAACCTTCATAAATGCTAGATTCTCTAACTACCCGTGCTTAGAGGCAACATTGCAATCACTAGTTCATTCATTCCTTGAACTTAAGCAACCCTTAACCGAATGTTTCTATTTTAACCATTCACATTCACATTTATGTGTGGATATTTGGACTCTTCTATCCAATATATTTCCAACATGTTCATCTTAGACTTAATACATCAATCTTGTGACCAATCTATGCCCATCAAGGCCTAGTGTTGAAACCAGAGCTTTGATACCATTCTTTAACACACCAGACCCCATAGTTCTCGCTTACGCTGATGGGGTGTCAAAATTTATTTTTCTCACACTACATCATATCTCTGAATAAACCTCATAGATTAATTTTTCTCATCGAGATCTTTCCAACGATTGTCACCATGCTCAAATCCAAGCTCTGGATCAAAAGATACAGCCTTCTAAAGTTTCAAGGATTTCTTCCAACATTTCCACCCCAGTGCAATGTGGCATCCATGTGGCTTCATGTCACTCATGCCATCGACGTGCCAATGATGTAGAAATGATGTGGCGGTTGATGGGGTAGTTTCCACCTCTCTCAATGGTCCTCATTCATTTGGCCTTCTAGATCAATGGTCCAGATCTATTCGGATCCCTTCTTTACCATCAGAGTCACCTGTCAGATTGTGTCCACTCTTGAATTCCCTGCACACTCTGACAACATACTCTGAAATATCCAACAGTCCTAGGGAAATAAAAATCAACGATTATGATTGCATCAGTGCCTCAAACATGTGCAACGGTTAACATCGTTTCATCTAACCTATCATACTCAACCTTGTGGAGCCACGACAGATCAATGGTTTTTGTTTCATTGCGTCCACCCTCTAATCAATGGTCCAGATCAATCATCGAAGTACTCCCATCAAAGTTCATCCCTCTCCAGAACTGCAACTCACTCTGATAGATCCCTCTGATGAACGATTGATATATGTAGATTAATAGATCGAAGGGATAGGATTTAGACACGTGTCCTAAGGAATATCATTGACAGGGTCCATGCTCGATTCTTTCTATCAATTACGGGTTGCCACATTTCCTTCTCTAGACACAGTGGCACCCATAATCATCATGATGTCTCTCCCCTCTTAGTCTTTCTTAAATGGGACCCCTTATGGCTTTCGAGTTGGCACCCAGGACACGTGGCCCTATCCAACTCTGCCACCTATCTTAACACATGGAAATCGTCCACATCACCTTTCGCTCCCTAAAAGTGCCAAATCACCTTGACACGTGAAATAGTCCACTCAAGATGTAGGCCTTCCACGTGGACTAACGTGGTGTACACGTCATCATTAAGCACTAAGTGTTTCCCTCCAGGTGTTGACACATGTCCACTTCACATTGGTTTTGTGACATCATCCTCGTCAGCATGACACCACCTTCCCTTTTGGCCTCACCTAGGTGAGATCCACAATGATCCATGTTTGTGGTTACTCCTCATGTGTTCATTGATCTATGGCCATGATTGCTCCTCGGAGCCTTCCCATCGGAGTACCTTAACCAAAGATACCCTGACCACCTGAATCTGATGACCCCACTACAATCAAAGGTTAATATCCTCTGACGCCTATCCCAATGGATCCAACGGTCTCGATTGATCCTCGAGGTCTTTCCATTGGATTGGATCTACTCCAATATTTGGTGGCTACTCCAACCAACTGACTCTAATGGTTACTCTGCAATCAACAGTCACGATCTCTCGAATCCGCCCTCTGATGGATCCAATGGTTGGCAATGACTTAGATCCTCTACAATTCCTCATATGTGAGGAACCCCAATCAATTACTAGGATAGAGACGATGTGTTAGATCAACAGCTACAATCTTCCCAAAGTAGAACATGGGTTTTCCTTAGGTTTAACAGTCTGACTCAGGACTTAATCAATTTCTTGAGAATTCTTTAAGAATTTCCCTCATCTATCAATCTAAAATAGGAATTCACTACCAGGAATACATCCAGATTTATTCTCAAGATTTACACGACCTTCAAAACCCTCACCTTGATTTGAGAAACCTATAATTTATTTACTCTTCACCGCTCTCTTAGGGAATTTCACTCCACGAGATGTCCATACCAGGACAGGGACATTTCTAGTCCCGCGTTAGGATAAGCCACCAAAATTTCTAGGTCTGAACTCAAAGAAAAACTCACAGAAATTATTCATAAGCATAAAGATACATAGTTTTGAATGATTCTAGCAAAACTTATTCAGGGATAATTACAACAGTAAAACCCATGAAAAAAGTCACATAATTTCAATTTTTGAATAAGTCTAAATGTAGTTTCATCAACAATTATCCATGACAAATAACCCATAATTACAATTATTGTACCATTCTAACAACAATATACTAAATTATAAATAACACAGTGAATACCCATCATAACAATACATAAACATTTATATAGTAAATTAAAAAAACATATGGTGGACACTTATCTGATATAAATAATCCACCAACTACATGCATAACTCTGACTTTCCTCTGATCCTTAGACTTTGTGGCTCATAAAATCAACAGCAGGTCACCCCCGAGTTGGGGCTTAAACTCCACTTGGGCAAGGAATTCCTAACCAGGCAGGGACTCTCGGTAGCAGCAAATCTCAAACTCAGGTTCTAGCTATACAAACAACCTATAGTCTCTCATTCCTTAGATGTTTGTCCCACCTGAGGAAGTGTTCCCCTTCTCTGCTCAACAATCCGGTGGCTACCCCTCTTCCCTTTCGAGGCTTCAACAACAGGTCAAACAAGAATTCTCAGAGTCATGTAGTTGCATCTTGGCACCTTGGGAAAACAATTCCCAGAAGTTCTCTCACATGGTGAGAATGCTTATGGGCCTGACAACCCACTTCTTCAATAGGACACAAGCCTGAAAACCCACTTATTCAATAGCACACAGGTCTAACAACCCGCTTCTTCATCTTAATTTCCAGAAAAAACTTCCCCAAAGCTTCCATAATGTAGGTATGGTAATGGCAACGAGGTACAGAGGGTAGCAGAGGAGAGGATCCCTTTCCACAATGGTGAGAATGATAGTTGAGATGGGAAACTACACTAAGTTTTCCCAATATATTTGCATGTGCATAAAATGGCACTTGTCACCTTATGATCCCCCTTTACACCCACTTGGTGATTCGTTCCCTACCTTTTGGGAACTTAGGATAACATAATGTATATGTATCCATAAATTAACTTTTAGAAAATGTTATTAAAATATTCCCTTGGCCTAATCCCCCTTAGGCTTAGCCCCTTAAGTTGAGACTCTTAGCCTCCCTTTCCCTCTCTAGTGGAGTTTATCCCCCTATACTATTTTTTCTGTTCGGTCTATAGCAGTGGTGTGATTTTATTAATAATTTTAGTGTGATTACATAATACACAGGATAGGCTCACATGCCTTTTTAGCATCTAACTCACCAGCCTAATAATCACATAGGCACTCTGGCCTCAAAGTACATATACAAAGGCACTCTTGCCCCAAAATATCATGGCTCGCCAACCTATATGTACAATTACAACTAGGGTCAACCTGGGGTATTACACTAAAAGATATCCAGAGAAGTAGAGATGATCAAATAAAATTAGAAGATCAGATGGAGGAAATGAGAGAAATATCAAAAGGCTCGGGATGCCTTTGACAGAATTTTGGATTGGCAAGGTGTATAACATAACCCACCAAGTACCTTTCCACTCTACACTGTCAGACAAAATATGAAGGATTGGGTCTTGTTTGATACATGGAAACCCATCTTAGAAGACATAAAAAAAATCAGAAGATAGTAACCAATGCCTACAAGATATTATTGAATGCCTCCAAGGAGCTACTAGAATAATTTGGGATGGATATTATGCCAAACATTGATGATGCAGCCCCTAGTGAAGTAAGGATAGCAGAAGTTGAAAAAACAGTGGATGCCATCCAAGAAGCTATCGAGCAGATTACAGAGGTTTGCAAAGAAGTCTTGAATAATTTGATGAAACCAATGAGATTAATCATGTTGGCCAAAGACTTTATCAAGAAGACCGAATGGGGTTTAGATAGGGAAGTGACAACTAATATATGTGATGGTGAACTAGACCTAGAGAAAATGTAGCTAAGCAAGCTAGAAACAATCCTAGAAGATTATGCATTATGGAAATAATATAGGGATAAAATGGAACTGTGTAGACTCTCATGATTACTACATTTTGTAATGGGATTTTCTCAATTTTATTAAGAGGTGTGAAGTTCGAAAAGGAATAGGAAATGGAAGGTCGTAATTGTCATCTAACATGGTGATAATTACTAAATGTAAACAATCCCTCTTGTTTTATAAAAGAGGGCATTGAAAGTGAGGAAGGACTTTTTCTTGTTGTATATCAGAACAATACTTTTATTGTTGAATGAATAGAGAAAGAAATATCTTGGAGATTTTTCATTCAGATATGTGTGTATAATATTTTTCTTTGTGCATGTTTAATGCTTTAATGTTATAGAACATGGTTGTATGAATTATTTCTTCACTATGTTCTCAATATTGATGTTGTCGTGAATTTCCTTATGAGCACATAAACAATGCCACGGGTCTAATATGAAATTATTAATTGTTGTTGTATCTTTGTCATTGTTATGTTCACTTATTACTTGCATATATCAATTACTTCTTTAACTAGTAATATCATATTTTATTGTGCTCATACTCTTTTAGTTAGCTCCTGATTAGGATATGATAGATTTAAACAAATACATTTAGAGTAGTTTTAGATAGCATTAGTTAGATATTTAGTTCAGATTTTAATTCATCTAAGAACATTATGTTCTCATATTCATATTAGAAAATATTTTAAAGTGCCAACCAGGCCCACATACTGATCAAAAATGCTATTTCAAACGAGAGTAGGTCTAATTGGGATTTTTCATCGAGTGTTCTCCCTTACCTACTTGACAAGCCATTTGGACCCATCAACAATACCTATCCCACGAAACATGTGAGATCTCCATAAAAAAAAAGTAGAATGGAAATAACAAGTAGATCATATAGTGAAGAAGATGCAACACAATTTAAGGAGTGTTGGGTGCCATTGATTTACCAAATCACCCAGAATATGGAAATCGTTATTCCATACTCAACATCAATTACTCAAGCCATTTCCAGAGCCAAGCATACAGCCTTGAGTATCCCACCAACATTATACATGTCCTGATATATATTGGGATATACTTGCATCGTGAATAGATTTCTAGGAATGGGATGGAAATGACAACGCAACAAGGCACTTATTCATGTTTATTAGTTAGAGTAAATTTGGGGTCTAAAATGGGCCTCATAAGAAAAATCCATGATGAGTTGGAATTCAAAAACCAATAGAGTTTCAAGAAATTGAGTCAACAATAATTATTGAGTTGGATCTATAGAAGTCAAATTTTATTATGTGTCATATTTTTATTTGGAAATATAATTTAACTACATATAAACCTCACATTGGTTAAGATCTTGGTAATATCATCTCGAGATATGATAAATATTCTTGAAATACTAAATATAGAGTATTTTATATTATCACTACGTTGAGTCCTTAAAATATAAATATTACATTAATTAAAATCGTGATGAAGTCACCTTAAATTTTCCACTATATATATTCACGTTACACTGCTTGGGGGAAACCCTTGAGTTTTTCCCCTCATTTTGAGGATGAGACCCAAGGTAAACCCTAGAATCTCCAGGGCACAAGGGATATGCACTTGGAAATCATGTCAAGGCTATTTTTCCAAGTAGTGAGAAAATATCGAGAGGGATTTTCAATTTGATCCATTCAAATGTGTGTGGACCGATGTATTCCTCTTCTTTGACATGTAATTTTTACTATGTCACTTTCATTGATGATTCTCATGCAAGACTTGGATTCATTTTTCGAAGACTAAGAATGAAGTGTCTAGTAAGTTCATAGAGTTCAAATCTTAGTGGATAATCAAATAGGGAAGAAGATCAAAGTGCTTCATTCAATTAATGGAGGTGAGTATACCTTCAGAAATTTCGATTCTTTTTGTAGGGACACAAGGATCAAGAAAAGTTTGATAGGTCGATACAACCAAAAATAGAATGGAGTTGTGGAGAGGAAGAACAAGTCTATTTTTGAGAATGCCAAGTCTTTGATTCATAACATGGATTTGATCATGTGTCTTTCGACGGAGGCTTATAATACAGTTGTGTATATTTCGAATAGGTGTCCCATAATATCTCAAAGTACAACACACCAAAGGAAGCATTCACTATTGTGAAACTAGAGGTATCATGTTTTTGTGTATTTGGTTGTCTGGTTTGTATTCATGTTCATGAGGAGAAGAGGACTAAGATGGAACTCTTGAGTATCAAGGTTATTTTTTATGGATACAATAAGACTTTTAAATCTTATAGGATCTACATTCCAACACAACAAAATATGGTGATGAGTTGGTATGTGAAGTTTGGTTAGGATGTGCGGTCCTCTAGATTGTAGGTATCTTATTTGGTGATTGAAGGGAGAGAGGAGATTGTTGTTCCAAAATAGTATTCAAAGGTAAGAAAATGATAGGTGTGGGTGATGAGAGATTAATAAAGGATATTTCCTCACCATCTACTCTAGATTGCATGAGGCCAAGATGGCTTAATTAGATATTTCAAGATGCATAAGAGCATGTAGGATCACCCATATCTTTGATAAGTGCAATTTTACCTCCTAGGAGATATGATAACCATATTGCATTAGCTACTTCCATTTGTAACCCTTCCAATTGTCTTGAGGTGGTGAGGTCCCATGCCTTGATGGAGGATAATGATGTTTGGTTGATAGTTCCTTTCCAAGGTCCGGTGATTTATTCCAAGACTATAGCATATCCATATTTTTGAATGGTGGGTTTAGTTGTGATATGAAGGGAGAAGACTATTGTTTGTGAAAACACTTTAAAGAGGGGGTGTTATTTTTTGGAGTTAGTCCAAAAGTGTTTACACCATGCTTGCAGGTGCTTCATGTGATGTCAATTGCATGGTGTGATTCCTACCCTTGGTTGTAACTTAGTGGACATACACATTGGATAATGTGTTCATTGGATAGCATTAGTTAGATATTTAGTTCAAATTTTAATTCATTTGATAACATTATGTTCTCATATTCATATTAGAAAATATTTTAGAGGGGAAACCAAGCCCACATATTGATCGGAAATGCTATTTAAAACGAGAGTAGGTCTATTGGGACTTTTCATTGGGTGTTCTCCCTTACCTGCTTGACAGGCCATTTGGACCCTCCAATAGTACATATCCCACAAAACATGTGAGAACTCCATACAAAATTACAATGGCATTAATAAGTAGATCATATAGTGAAGAAGACACAACACAATTTAAGGAGTGTTGGGTGCCATTTATTTAACAAATCACCCAGACCGGGGAAATCTTCAATTTGCATTCCATACCCAACATCAATTACTCAAGCCATTTCTAGAGCCAAGCATAAAACCTTGAGTATCCCACCAACGTTCTACATGTCCTCATATATATTAGTATCTACTTGTGTCATGAATTTATTTCCAGGAATGGGATGGAAATGACAACCCAACAAAGCACCTATTCATGTTTATTCATTAAAGTAAATTTGGGGTCTAAAATGGGCCTCATAAGAAAAATCCATGTTGATGAGTTGGAATTCAAAAACCAATAGAGTTTCAAGAAATTGGATCAACAATAATCATTGAGTTGGATCTATAGAAGTCAAATTTTATTATGTGTCATATGTTTATTTGGAAATATAATTTAACTACATATAAACCTCACCTTGGTTAAGATATTGGTAATATCATCTCGAGATATGATAAATATTCTTGAAATACAAAATATAGAGTATTTTATATTATCACTACTTTGAGTCCTTAAAAAATAAATCTTACATTAATTAAAATCATGATGAAGTCACCTTAAATTATCCACTATAAAGACTTTATATGTGTGTGTGTGTGTGTTACATTGCTCGGGGGAAACCCTCGAGTACTTCCCCTTATTTTGAGGATGGTACCCAGGGTAAACCCTAGAATCTCCAAGGCACAAGGGATATGCACTTGGAAAGCATGTCAAGGATATTTTTCCAAGCAGTGAGAAAATATCGAGAGGGATTCTCAATTTGACCCATTCAAATGTGTGTGGACCCATGTCTTCCTCTTCTTTGACATGTAACTTTTACTATGTCACCTTCATTGATGATTCTCATGCAAGACTTGGATTCACTTTTCAAAGACTAAGAATGAAGTGTCCAGTAAGTTCACAGAGTTCAAATCTTAGTGGATAATCAAACAGGGAAGAAGATCAAAGTGCTTCGTTCAAATAATGGAGGTGAGCATAACTTCATAAAGTTTGATTCTTTTTGTAGGGACACAAGGATCAATAAAAAGTTGATAGGACCATACAACCCAAAATGGAGTGGAGTTGTGGAGAGGAAGAACAAGTCTATTGTTGAGAATGCCAAGTATTTGATTCATAACATGGATTCGATCATGTGTCTTTGGATGGAGGCTTGTAATACAGATGTGTATATTTTGAATAGGTGTCCCATAATATCTCAAAGGACAACACACCAAAAAAAGCATTCACTAGTGTGAAACTCGAGGTATCACGTTTTTGTGTATTTGTTGTATAGTTTATATTCATGTTCATGAGGATAAGAGGACTAAGATGGAACTCTTAAGTATCAAAGTTATTTTTAATGGATACAATAAGACTTTTAAATCTTATAGGATCTACATTCCAACACAACAAAATATGGTGATGAGTTAAGATGTGAAGTTTGATTAGGATGTGTGGTCCTCTAGATTGTAGGTATCTTATTTGGTGATTGAAGGGAGAGAGGAGATTGTTGTTCCAAAATATTATTCAAAGGTAAGAGAACGAAAGGTGTGGGTGATGAGAGATCGATACAGGATATGTCCTCACTATATACTCCAGCTTGCATGAGGCCAAGATGGATTACTTGGATATTGCAATATACAAAGAGCATGTAGGAGCTCCCAGATCTTCGATGAAGGAAAGTATACCTCCTAGGAGATATGATAACCATATTGCATTAGCTACTTCCATTTGTAACCCTTCCAATTGTCTTGAGGAGGTGAGGTGGCATGCATTGATGGAGGATATTGATGTTTGAGTGATAGTTCATTTCCAAGGCCCAGTGATTTATTCCAAGGCTACGACATATCCATATTTGTGAATGGTGAGTTTAGTTGAGATACGAAGGGAGAAGACTAGTGTTTTTGAAAACACTTTAAAGAGGGGGTGTTAGTTTTGGGGGTTAGTCCAAAAGTGTTTGCACCATGCTTGTAGGTGCTTCATGTGATTTCAAGTTCATGGTGTGATGTCTACCCTTGGTTGTAACTTAGTGGACATACACATTGGATAACTTGCTCATGGAATGTTATACCTTGACTTGATGCTTATGTGGTACACTTCCTTAACAGTTTGGATTCCTATGTGGCATGGTGACATTATTTATGAGATGCACATCCATGGTTTGGTTGTTTGCATAGGAGGAGAGTTGAGGAATTTTGGAGGAAGGTGTTGAGCCGTAGGTAGCATGGGATCACTTGGTTTCTTACATGGAAGCTTAGCTTGACTTGAGGATGCTTGGGTTTAGGAGTGTTCTTGGAAGTGTGGTGGACTCAAAGGAGCACGTAGCTTAGGGGGTAGCATTGGAATGTTTGAAACCTTTGGAGGAGGAGTGTTGGACCTCATCTTATGGAGCGCCCACCTTCGGGGCCTTGCTTAAGGGGTGTGCTTACCTTAGATCTTGGCATATGTCATCCTAGAGTTGGATCACTTCACATCTAGGCCTAATTAATTATTAGTTAGGTTTATTGAGATAGTCATCAACCTTGTCCACTTTCTTATTGTTGGCCTCTCTCACATATTTCATATAGAGGGAGGAGAGATTTGTTTGTTTCCATCACAACTTGATTATATTGATCATTCACATCATGTCTTAGAGATGTGATGAAGAGTGAACTTGTATCTTTCATATGTAATTCTTCTTCATTGTACTTGTCTATCATCTAGTTCACTAGGGTTCTTGTGTTGATGCAAGGAAGGTGTTAAGGTTAGGGTTTTCCTTAAGAGACAAGGAGAAATAAGATTTAGAAGAAACTCTAGAGGAGGAAAGGGAGCACTTGTTCTTCTGCTTCTTGTGAGAGAAGAAGGCTAGATTTTGTGGAATTGGAAACCATTGGACTCCTTGGATTTCTTGATGTGGAGACGATAGTGGAAAACTATCTTGTTTTCTCTCGTATACTTGTGTGATGCAAGTCTTTTCCAAAGAGAACTTGTTGGTGTGTATGTTATATTGTTGTGGAGCTTTGGCAAAGGAACCAACTTTGGTTGGGAGTGATTCCTAGCTAGGAGGAGTTAGTGGCTAGGGTGTGACAATCAATTCGATGCTAGCTTGTTGTTTGGAGAGTATTTGAGAGTCATATCTTGTGATAAGATTGAAGTGCTATATTGTACCAACTTGAGATGCATTATTGGTATGTACTTGTAACTTCATTTGTATGTATATATTAAGTATAATTTTATGTCCAAACCTTGTGTACTTGAAAATCTTATTTTTAGCTTATATCCTCATGGTGAATGAGTAGTTTCTAGGTTTGTTTAATATGCAGATTTATCATGAACAACTTGTGAAGTGATTTTGTGAAGTGATTTGGAAAACATATAAAAGCTAAGTGGGAAACTTTGTGGCTGTAATAAAAATGTTGTAATTAAGTAATTCTCAAATATGTTACATTTTTGGATCTATGACCTAAGGGTTGGAAAAATATTACCCTTGAAGTAAAATTGCTTAGTATTTATTTTCTTAGGTTTCCTTATGTATTTCGTTGGACAAAATTGAAATATACAGTGTGGTAATTTATATTTTAGATTCAACCCTATTACAACAAAATCTAGCACCCCAGTATGATGTAAATTCCTAATGATTGAGGGGTTTGTTTTGTGCACTTATGAAGGTTATCCACTGTCACTATAGTAGTTATTCCTCAGACTTTTCGTTGTCTCTTCTCCAACTCAATGGGGGCTTCCCTAAAGATAAGATTGATAAGGCTATGGAATGGAGGCACAAGGTGGTTTTTGAAGAGTAAGCATTAACAGAATGGGTGGGAGTAGTATAATGGAGTAATGAGTGGTTGTGGAAAAGGAATATGAAAGTAGAAACTACAAGACCAAGTGCCTAATCACACCTTGGGAAAATGGAGTCATGGGAACATAGATCAAAGAGGGAAAGTGCATGAGAATGTAAGGAAATTTAGGTTGCTATGCATGCCACAAATAATCTTTAGCTTGTTGATTTTTATAACATAAAATTACCTTGGAAGGCTATAGGTGTCATACTTAATAATTTGTCATGAATGTAACGTTATGCTAATCTAACAAAAAATTGGTTTATTATATGAAAGGTTAACATAAGAACAATAAAGATAAGAGGGGCAAATCCTCACATTGTTCTATCCAAATGACACATGGTTTATTATAAAGGCAACCACAACATGCTCCATGATATCTGAGACTACCAATAGATTCCACTAAGTCAATGAAGAGAGAGAAATGAATCCATACACAAGTGGTCAATGTAGCTCTAATGATAAATAAGCTTGGTTCTATGAATAAGATGGCTCCATGATGTGTGTCATTGTGTGTTTCATAAAAGATGATGCATATCCTCTATAAATTGTGGGACACCTTCATCTTCAAATGACCAAGTCATGTAATAAAAATGAATAGTGTTGTCTAAACATTCGACTTTTTGAACTTTTTCACTGGAATCCAGCAAAACAAATCTTTGTGAAATCTACATTTTCTATTGTTTAAATTGCATTTTTGAATATATAAATGGATTTGGCACCATGAAAAATCCTCAGGACACTCCAATTATATAGACTCAATCACTTAAATATGGATTTCCAACATTTTTTGTTGGATTTCAATAAAAATTGATTAGAAAATAAACCCGTAAAAACTCCAAAAAAATCAAACGTTTAGACTACGTAAAAATGAATAACTTCCTCTATGTTTCATTCCGGGAATGGCTTCAATACATACATAAATCAGCTAGCTCAACTCAAGTCATATACACGTCAACGTGGCTCATGTATTGTATCTCAAAATTTATGTGTCATATCTCCTATATACAAGCTTATTAATCACATGTAAGCTTGGATTAAAAAATAAGTACAGATTCAAGTTATACTTGGCTCAAACGGTGAAACGGTGGCTCCATGTGTGAGGATGGATCCATTATTTGTGCGGCCTCATTTCACACAATAACATATACAATGGGAAAAATGTGTGCGGCGTAAAATTTGCTTCCCCTTTCTCTGATTTCATTATGACCCATGACTTCATAGTCAATGGCAACAAGGCGGCTACATGGTATATGATTGGGTTTGTATGGGATCCCTTTTCAATACTTAAATTAGAACCCACGAATTTCTAACCAACGTGGCTATGAAAATGATGACCCATATGACCCATAGCTTTGTAAAGATGAGCCCCACAATAAAATACAACTTATATTCCTCCACATATGTGCCATCGATCTCATATCATGGCCCTTTCAATTATACTTGTGAGTAAAATAAATCACATGGATGTCTTGGGTTGAATTGATGTGCGGGTGAAAGATATGGCCTACCTAGTATATTAAAATAAGATTCAATTGCCTCCACATATGTGCCATGTTCCTTTACAATATGTGGATGCTTAGTATAACATAACTTTTAATTTTGTCTCAACAAATATGCCCTCACCGTGATTTAAGGTGAAAAAGGGGGGTTTCATTAAAATACTAATAAGCTAGTCTCCACATATGTATCAGTGGTGAGTATACCTCAAAAAGATTTTGTACCATGAAAATAAAAGTGGTATTTCCTAGTAAATCTCAGTATAAGTCAAAATTTTATGTGTGAGTATTATGACGAACAACATAATCATGAATCACCCATCGATGATATATCATAACAAAGAGCATCTCACAACTATTAATTAAGGTATCGAGTGAAACTACAAACTTCTAACCCCAACACTCTATCAACTAAAGATATGCAATCATAAAGAGAAAATCAAATATCAAGACAATCCACCACAAAATACCATTTTCATCCTATGCTATTAGTATCCAACCCTTTGGGGGGGGCTTGAACCATCATATGTGATCCACGGCGTAACATCCTCTAGTCAAAATGAACAAGTGTACTCATGCAACACCATGATGAGGTAGCAGGCTCCATATTCATAAAAAAAAGTATACTAAGAGGGTGATCAACAAGGCAACCACATGTGAGAAGACCACCAAGTAGCAAGCACAATCACGGTCATTCAACCAATGAGAAGTGAGACTCTCCCAACCAAATAAAGAGTAATCTCCCCAAGTCAGTCCAATGGCTCCAAGGAATAAGAAGTAAATTTTCATCAATGTGATGAACATCACAAGGTGGAACCTCATACAATATGAGGTGTAACAATAGGCTCCAACTTGGGGATGTACACTCGTCTTCAGAGTGCACGAGAACCCCATAAATATCTTATTGAACTTGTCAAAAAGAAAGAAGAGGCAATACCATGTGGCAAAATGGACACATATCAACATCCATCAACACCACATATTCATTTTTTTAAAATACATTACCAAGGTTCAAACTTTGTCTACAACAATGCCAAAAAATATGTTTGAAAGTAACTAATGCTCACATGTGTTAAGCTTATTCATCATACCCTATTCTAACCTAGGATGAAACAATAGGATAAGTGAAATCAAATAGGCAGTGCAACCATCCAAAAATATATTTAACGACGTGGATCTTACCATGTTTGGTAATGATCCAAAACAACGGTACATCAATACTTACATGAATATGGGTTGGAATCTCTAGTACATCATGGCTGCAAAAACAATTTACATTACAAATATGACAGCCAATATAAAAACTTGAATAAGAGTAACATGTTCTAGCACATGCTAACCGAATCCAATGTTGAAGAGGGATGAAAAATGGCTTAGAAAAGGTACATGGCAGTTCATTATCAACCTGAAAACTGTCTTCTAAATGTCTCTCCAAAGACTAATATACAATAAAAATATCATTCACGCCTCCAAAAATTAAAGGCGTAAGTTGCTCCAACAAGAAATTGGCTTCAACCAAACATAAGGATGAAGTCTGAGATGAAATTTCAGATCTGAAAATGAAATTATGATAATGAATAGATGGTTGGAAATAACTGTCATAAAATTTGCACTTGATATCTTGCTGCCCCATACAATTTCCAGCTAAAAATGACATGCATATTCAGTAAAATATGAAGAAGAATGTGGCTAGAAATTTCCATCACTTTTGTCATCACTAACATGTTTTAAGAAATGGAAAAATATTAGCATTTTTCCTCGTAAAACAAGGCTGAAAATTTCTGCAAGCTGTGACAATTTGAAAATCATGCTATCCTAAACAAAAGTCAGCCTCCAAAATATATGTTTCAGCTAAAACTTTATGCATGAAATGATGGAAAG
The DNA here is from genome assembly GCA_009831015.1 of Picea engelmannii. Classification (NCBI taxonomy): domain Eukaryota; kingdom Viridiplantae; phylum Streptophyta; class Pinopsida; order Pinales; family Pinaceae; genus Picea; species Picea engelmannii. Next base: position 11,048 of record WSFP011317242.1, on the reverse strand, counting down.
ATAAAGACATATATGGCTGGAAAAAACACCTACAAAATTGTATCCAAAAATATACCTCACATACTCCAAAAAAAAATCTGCAATACCCATGGTCACTCACATATGGCTGGAAAATACTATTCAAATTTTCTACACAAAATTTCCAACCTGTGTGGTTGTCCAAGAAGATCAAAATCTGCAATACTAGTATCATTATCTAGGTTGTCCTCTTCTTTAGGTGGAGCTGCAAAAGATTCTTCAATAACCCCATGCACACCATTCACAATTCCTCTTGATCTGACATACCATATTTTTATTTAGCATACTAAAGAAAGAAAATCAATGTTTCATTTTTGAACTTTATTTTATCCAACAAAGGCCTTGAGGGGTCCCTCTAATATGCAACTATCATATCATCCAACTTTCTTTTATTGTCTTTACAGATTTCAACCCAAAGAAATGCATCATTAAGTCCTTCCATTTGATCGTTTACATCAATCCAAAATTGTTGAAAAATTGTGAGGAGATAACAAAATAAGGATATCTCCTTTAGGATTGAGATTACAATACCATTCTCTTGCATTCATTTTCATAGAAAGTGCAGACATTTTCATAGTCATATTTTTATGGACAAAATTAAACTTTTCAATAAAATCCATGAAAGAAGCAACAAAAGGTAGAGAATCAATATGATTTCCATAGAATCTTGGAGAATGTGTATTCTATAGTTCATAATGGAACTCATGTGGATATACATGAATGTATGAAAAATTTAAAGGAGTAAGCAATTTTTCTCATGCCTTGCAATATGGGGCCATATTTTTTTCTTCACCAAACCTTAATATAGAATGCAAGATATAGGGATAGAATAAAATCTGAAATATGCATAGTCATCATACCTCATACCAAAATCTAAAAAGTGGAATCACCAAGGTGAGTTCTTCAAGTGTTTTATTGTTGTCCTCACCTCCAAAATTAGCAAGCCATCAAATGTGGAGTCGCCAACATGAGAAGGTCTTCAAAAAAACACTCTTATCAAAGAAAGTCTCCATGAAATGGACTTTCTCCCCAACAATGGTGACAAATTTTACAACAAAATCTAGCACCCCTATATGATATAAAATCATGATCATTAAGAGGTTAGTTTTGTGCACTCAGGAAGGCTACCCACTATCACCATATTATCTCTTCCTCACACTTTTGGTTGGTTCCTCTCCAACTTAAGGGGAGCTTCCCTAAAGCTAAGATTGATAAGGTTATGGAATGGAGGCACAAGGTGACTTTTGAAGAGTAAGCCTTAACAAAATGGGTGGTGATAGTATAATGTGTTAAAATTTTCTCTTAATATGTTAATTGTGTTCAGTATTCTTTAACTTTATACTATTAAAACAATAGTTGCATGCATAAGGATCACTGAAAGAAAGACATCCACAGTATACACAATATTTATCCTAGGAAACCCTCGTGGGGGAGAAAACCCAACAAAGCTTCTTCAATATAGATTCTTCAACAAGTACAATGTCTCTCTCAAGAGAGATATCACCAAATAGAAGATAAACCAGAAACCCTAACCAAAATAGGGTAGTGCACCACGAGACCAAGATAATCCTCCAATAGATAACCAAAACCATTCACCAGAACACCCTTCATCTGTAGTTATGTCTCCTCCTCAGACTTGTGCACTTTTCTTGTGTGAGAGATCTTGTTGTGTGTGTTCTCGAGTGAAGCGCCTAGCCTCTTATAAATATAGGTTGAGCCACCCAAAATTAGGTCAGCGCCAACCTGTACACTTTACCCCTTTTAATTTACAATTGAGTTTTGTCAAGGCATAATAGGGCTGACTTTTACTAAGGCACAATAGGGTCGACTTAACAAATATAATATAATATTATTCTTTATGGTTTTGTCTTGGTCTAATACAACATGAATACAACAAGAATAACTTCCGAAGCTACTTAAACTTCAACTCTCCCTCTTAGCAAGGAAGGTATTCTACTGGCATGATCATCACAACTGCTTCTGCTCTTATGTACACTTGACCATTGACTTGTTGAATCTCCATGAATATATATTGAAGAATTTTTGTAACCACGTCAACATCCAGGAGCTCATCATCCATCTGGGTTTTATGTCATCATGAGGCTTTAACTTGCTAGCTCACACATAATCTGGAATCTAGTTCACAATGAACTAGTAACTCGTCATCTCACACAGAATCTGACATCTAGTTTGTAAAGAACTAGTAACTCGCCATCTCACACAAAATATAGCATCTAGTTTACAAGGAACTAGTAACTCGTCATCTCACACAGAATCTGACATCTAGTCCACAAGGAACTAGTAACCTTTGGTTGGCACACCAGAAAACTCGTCCACAATGACCAGGCATCTAATCACAAGGATTAGGCGATGCAGTGTGCACACACTACCCATCTATCCCAAGGCTAGGAAACATCTCCAACCACACAGGTTGGCCCACCAGCTTGAAAATATGGGTAACTAACCAACCATGAAGGCATGGCATATGTTGACCTTGTGCGAGATCATGATGACTAGTGCCACAGTCAATAACATGCATGCCAAACTATTTCACTGGAGTAGCAATATCTCGACGTACCAAACTATTTCACTGGAGTAGCCTTCTATGTACCAGATGTTTTCACTAGAATATCAGTAACTCAGTGTACCAGACTATTTCACTGGAGTAGCCCTTTGCGTACCATACTATTTCATTCGAGTAGCAGTAATGTGCTCGTGAATGACTACTTGTTGCTATTGTCACATGTTGAAGTTGTTGCCCTGGAATCACATATGTAACTCATCACTCCCTCTTACTAGGGACATCCTTCTGGACCACACCAAGATTGTCTCTGAAGTACATAAACTTCACTCTCGACGGAGGCTTGGTCAACACGTCTACTATATTCTAATCTGTAGTGACATATTGGAGCTTCACTGCTCCCTTCTATACCATATCTCTGATGTATTGGTACCTGATCTCGATGTGCTTAGACTTGTCATGGAACACTAGGTTCTCTGTCAACTTCACACAACTTTGGTTTTCACACCATATACAAGTCACCTCTAACTCGAGATCAAACAATCATGTAAGCAACTTCTAAAGCCACACTGCTTCACTGCTAGTTGAACAAGTTGTTGTGTACTCTGCCTCAGCCGTACTGAGCGCCACACTAGTTTTCTTCCTACTGAACCATGAGATCATAGTTGATCCCATACCGAAGCAACATCCAAATGTACTCTTCCAATCTGCAACACTACTGGCCCAATCTGAATCAGTAAATCCTTATAGGCTTATCTCACGATCTGAAGCATATGTGATTCCATAATAAATTGTACCCTCCAGGTACCTCATCACATGTAAGTGAACACTTCTTAACTCAACCATATACTGACTCAATGTGTTCACCGCAAAACATATATATGGCCTCGTGTTCGTTAAGTACATCAACAAACCAATCATTTGTCTATACATGGTGGCATCCATAATCTCTGAAGATGTATCACTCAATAACTTCATATTTGTCACCATCGGTGTAGGCATGGCCTTACAATCCATCATTCTGAATCTCTTCAGAATCTCAACAGCTTATTTTCCTTTATTAAGGAAAATCTCACTCGGTCTCTACCATACCTCTAGACCTAGAAAATAATGCATCATGCCTAGGTCTTTCATCTTGAAATCTGCAACGAGCTTCCTCTTACTCTCAATGGTGAGCTTTTCATATCCTTTTAGAAACAGGTCATCCACATATAAGAGTAGTATCATTAGTCCACCATCCACAACCTTGAAGTATGGGTTGGAATCTGCTTTACTTTTGGCAAATCCTAAGCTCATCAGGAAGTTGTCAATTCTACCATACCATGCTTTGGGTGCTTTCTTTAATCCATACAAAACTTTCTTCAATCTATACACATGTGTCTTGAAACCTTGTGGTTGCTCCACATAAACTTCCTCTTCTATTACACCATTTAGAAAATTTGTCTTCACGTCCATCTGGCGTATCTCCCATTTCATCACTACATCTATTGCAAGTATAGCTTTAATCGAAGTGTATCTCACCACAAAATAAAATTTCTCCTCATAATCTATTCCTTCTTTCTAGGAGAAGCCACGAACCTTGCCTTGTACTTCTCAATACTTCCATATGTTGAATGTTTTGTCTTGTAAATCCACTTGGAACTTACCACTGTCTTCTCTTTCAGTCTCAGATCCACATCCCAAACATCATTCTTTACAATGGATTGGTATTATTCAACCATGGCATCCTTCCATTCTTTCTTCTTTGTATCCTCTTCAAAATTGGTAGGCTCAACAATAATAATGTCACTTATCAATGCCACATAACTAGAGTATGGTCACGGTCACTTTCTTTATCTAAAGGATCCATCTGGGGCACCATACTTCTCTTCATCTTGAATAATTTCTCAAGCCCAAGTCAGTCTTCTCTTCTTGGTATTCATCTCTTCGGATGAATCTGCAGGTATATGTGGTTCCTCAATATCATGATATTCTAGTACAATATCATCACCTATATATGTATCTGTAACTCTAGGAGCTTCAGGCTCCTCATCATGAATCTCATCATAATGATTTTATCTTGATCTATTAAAAGTTTCATCCTCATCAAAGGTGACATCTCTGCTAGTCTCAATCTATCGGTGACCAAGGATGTAGACTTGATATGCCTTCGATGTCTCATTGTATCCAACAAATATACCCTTCTTTCCTGAAGGGTCCAACTTTGATCTCTTGTACTTGGGGAGTTGCACATACATTGGACAACCAAATATCCTTAGGTGGCTGACCTCTGGATTTTCACCTGTAAACATCTCTCCTAGTGTCTTGTTCACAAGTATACGGTGCAGACTTATGTTATGCACATATACTACAGTTCAGGTTGCTTCTTCCCACAGATGCATCAGTAAGTCTTTATCATGAATCATGGCCTTTACTACTTCCATGATTGTATGGCTCTTTCTTTCTGCCACACCATTCTGTTGAGAATTGTAGGGAGTAGAGAGCTCCCTCTTAATCCCAACATCCTTGCAGAATGCCTTGAATTCAACTGATGTGAATTATCTTCCATTATCTGACCTTTTATCTTTATTTTCATACATGTTTTCAACAAGTGCCTTGAACTCTTTGAACTTTTTGAATACTTCACTTTTAGCCTTCAAAAAATAAATCCAAGTTTTACGTGAGAAATCATCAATGAATGAAACATAGTATACATACTTGCTAAGTGAAGTGGTTGACATCAGTCCACACATGTATGAATGTATAATTTCCAAGGCTCCTTTGGCTTTGCTATCACTGCTTGGAAACAATTTCTTCACATTCTTGCCTTGAGCGCATCCCTTGCATATGCCTTCATGATTCACTTGGATTTATAGCAAACCTGTCACCATCTTGCTCACAATCAGTAAGACTTTGTAATGTATGTGAGCAAATATTTTATGCAATATTTCACTTGGAGTAATTATATTGTGTACCAATGTTGAAACTCAATGTCCCTTTAAATTGTATAAACCTCCTTCTTGGAGAGAAATCACTACAGAATCATCAATAGATTTTCCTCTTGGCCACATGAGGACTTCACCATCAATGAAGAAATCTTTGAATCCTTTCTCATCAAAAGATGAGATTGAAAGGAGATTCTTCTTCAAACCTGGTACATACAAAACATCCTTCATCTTCATAGGTTTTCTAGAATCCAATTTGTAAGATGTTTCTCCTACTCCTTTAATGGGATATTGATAGTCATCACCGAGCTTCACCTTGTGAGGTGAATCTTTCTGAACTAGATCTGAGAGAGACTCCTTGTAACCAGTCATGTGCATAGAAGCACCACTATCAATAAGCCATGTGTCATTTCCATGAGTGATTGTACCTATAAGAGCTGAGATCAATACATATTCTTCATTTGAGTCTTCTTATTTGGTTTTTGTTAGAGTTCAATCTATTATTGGGTTTCTTTTCAATTTACTAGATAACCATAGCATAGATAGGATCACTTAGAGAAACATAATCACAAGAGACACATCATTTATCCTGGGAAACCCTCATGGGGAAGAAAACCTAGAAAAAACTTCCTTCATATAGATAGCCAATACAATGCCAAGATAATAAACCAAACACTAAATAATATCCTCTCCTGGTAGTGTGCCTCTCTCTCTCTCTTCCTTCTTCCCCAACTGTATCTCCAAACTTGTGCTCTAGATGATCAAATGATTGAGTGAAAAAATGAGGCATTGGCCTCCTTTATTTATACAAACTGGCAAGTGTTGAAAGGAGGTGTCTCTTCACTACAAGGGTCAACTTCTCTTTCTGGGTGGTTAAAACCACTTTAATTTGTCTAGGGACCGACTTCTTAATTTTCATGTTACAATTAGGGTTTGACCAATCCGCAAAAGGGGATTTGATCATTTACAATGCTCGACATGAGCAATCCACAAAAGGGGATTGATATAATGAATAATACATCAATAATAAATAGAATACTCTTTGCAGTTACAATATTTCAACACTCCCCCTTAACAAGAAGGTTATTCTACAACATCATCAGGAGAGAGAGAGAGAGGGAAGCAACATCAACAACATCTGGAACATTGACTAACATATCTATAAATCATCAATTTTTTTTTCTCATCAGCATCGTTCACAGCATGGAGTTGGAGTAGCATCACCATCCTCATCAACATGAGGCTAAGGTAACATCATCATCATCTTTAGCGTGAGGCTAAAGTAACATCATCATATTCTTTAGCATGAGGTTAAAGTAATATCATTAGTATCTTTAGCATGAGGCTAAAGTAACATCATCATCTTCTGCATGAAAGATGAAATAACATCATCATCATCATAGTCTTTAGCAAGAAGTTGAAGTGGCATCATCATCATCATCATCTGCATCAACATGGATTAGTATAACACTAATACATCATCATCATCAATAACAGCACAAGGCTGATACAACATCAACAACAACAATATCACAGCACAAAGGTTGGAGCATCATCAACATCATCAACATCATCACTCGGCTAAGAATCTTCAGCACGAAGCTGGCATCACAGAATGAGGTTGGCAACATAGCATCATCAGCACAAGGATGGCATCACAGCATGAGGCTGGAAACACATCATCAGCATGAAGTTGGCATCACATCACGAGGCTGGAAACACATCATCACAACACGAGGCTGGTAACACATCATCACAGCATGAGGCTGGAACATCATCACGGCATGAGGCTAGCACATCATCACAGCACGAGGCTGGCACATCAACATCATAATGAATCTGGCAATGCAAGGCTGGAAACACATCATCAGCATGAATTTGGCATCACAACATGAGGCTAGCAACACATCATCATCACGAAGCTGGAAATATTCAGCACTCGGTTGGCATCACAACACACAGTTGGAAACACAACAACACTACTCCCCCTTTTGAGGGAGGTCCTTTCGGACTATACCAAGATTATCCCAAAAGTTCTCAAACTTTACATGAGATAGAGGCTTGGTCAACACATCAGCAACTTGTTCATCTGTGATAACATATTGGATCTTTATGGCTCCTCTCTGCAACATATCACGAATGAAGTGATACCAGATATCTATGTGCTTTGACTCATCATAGAACACATCATCTCCATGCAACTCTAGTTATCACATAGGATCACGGTGCCTTCCATTTCCATATCAAATAGATCTTTCAACAACATCTGAAGCCATACGGCTTCACAACTGGTGGAACATGCAACAATGTATTCTGCTTCTTCCGTGCTTAGAGAAATGTTGAATTTCTCCCTACTCTGCCACGAGGTCATAGCTGACCCCAGACTAAAACAACATCCTGAAGTGTTATTTTTATCAGAAGCGCTTCCATCTCAATCTGAATCGGTGTAACCACTCAGTCTGAAGTCATGATCTCTAGTATAATAGAGACCAAAATCCAACGTACCCTTAAGGTATCTCATCATATGTTTTGTAGCAACAATGTGAACACATCTAGGTTCTACCAGATACTGACTCAAGGAAAAACATATATCTAGCCTAGTATTCGTCAGATACATCATTGAACCAATAACCTGTCTTTACATAGTAGCATCAACCAATTCTGACGAGCTATCTACCAGGAGTTTCAACTTCGTTTCCATGGGTGTGTACATGGATTTATATTTCAACATGTCTAACCTCTTCATTTTAACTGCATAATTCCCTTGGTTAAGGAAGATCTTCTTTGCGCTCTGCCAAACTTCAAGACCTAAGAGATAATATATTTAGGTCTTCCATCAAACTTTGTAGCGAGATTCTTCTGCAATATGTGATGATATTTTCTTCATATTGTCAAGAATGCATCATCTACATATAGTAGTAACATCACTGGCTCATCATTCATAACCTTGAGATAAAGGTTATAATCAACTTTACTCTTGGTAAAGCTCAATTCTGTCAGGACGCTATCAATTATTCCATACCAAGCTCTAGGAGCTTGCTTCAACACATACAGAGCCTTCTTCAACTTGCGGACCTGAGTCTTTATGTCTTCAACTTCAAATCAAATTTTTTTTCACATCACTTTGTACCAATATGGTACACTTGCTCAACTTCAACTCAATCTGCACGATCATCTGCTAGCTCTATGTGCTTTCTGCAAAGCACTATCTGTCTCATTGTATGGGAATATGTCCTTTACTCTCTCTGCAACTATTCCTTCTGAAACTGGGACTCTGCACCTGCAGCTGCTCTGAAGCTGAGAATGGTTGCTCCATTCTCACTGTGACTACTGAAATTTGTGAGTAACTCCTCTTATTCTATCACTGCAACAGCTTCATCTAAAACAGAGAGTGGCTCAATAACTAATATTGAAGGTAGCTCTTCTTCTTTCATGGAGGTAACTCTATATTTTATTGTAGTCATGTCTCCATGACCCAACTAATGTAATGCACCAACTACCACTCAATTAAATATGGGGATTGCTCCCCCTACATCTCATATTATATATGAATCATGGTTGTTCTGGTTGTATTCATAAATATTGAAACTATTTATTCAATTACTGGAGTAAGTGTCTCGTCATAGTATTCTCCCTCTTGATGGGAGAATCATCTAGACATGCATCAGGCTTTGTCCATATGCAACATGCTTGATCTGTATAGATCAATCTTGGAAGTTAATATTGACTTCTCTTCTAGCCTCACGGAAGAATCCATATCCTAATATTTATGACTGGCATCCTTCTTTGTTACTGAAACAAGGGAATCTTCCCAGGAGATTTCATATCTCCTAGAATTTTTTGAAGCTATGATCTAGTCTTCTCGCAACATCTATCTCCCAGTCCTAGAAGTTGTCTCTTCATCTGATCCTTTTTGAGATCGGGATTACACTCAATCTCTTCTGAGTCTACAAGGACTTCATCGTCTCTTACAGGGTATACTTGGTGTTGAATACCAAGTCTAAATATGAAACATGGAGTCAGAATTCAAACGAGTTATGCTTCCCATCAAGGTGGCTTCATTAACCTTTGAACAATTCTGCTGTGAGTTATTTCTCTAATGTTCGGTCATCTTTGGAGCTTTCTTCTCCTTTCAATCAATCTTCATATGAGATACTCTGAATCTGAAAAGAAAGCTTCTTCTTCATCTTCTTTGGTACATCAGTGTATATGGTCATGTACATAGTCTGCTTCATATCTCATCTAATATATTATCTTCTGCAACCTTCACTATAGCTTCCTCAAGGTTATCACATGTGACCTGAAACAAGCTCAACAAAACAACAAGCAAGAATAATACTCTTTCGATAATAGTAGATCAAACAAAAACACGAATAATCATCACAGTAGCTCCTTTAGAGCTATCACTTGTGACCCATCTGAAGCAAAGATCAAAAGTAAGAAATATAATAGGAAATGAGGCCAACACTTTTCTAGTGTTGTGATCAAACATTCCTCCATGGTAACCTGGAATCAACACAAGAAGTTTCTCCTAGAGGAGATGTTAGTTGTATATGTTACATTAAGCATTTTTTTCAATATGCTCACTTGCTACCAAGTATAATACTTTTTAAATACTACTACCTCAACTATAGTGTTTAACTATAAAAGGGTAGTTATCAACTTGTCATGTGAAACTTTGAATCTTATCAACTTAATTAATCAAACCTGGAACCTGGAGCCTTGTCTTCAAGAATGAGTGTGTTGTTTTTCTTCCAAGTCTCCTTCACTCAAGATGACGAATGCTTTCTTCAACCTGTCTTTTGTACTAGGACAATATGATATCTTGATAGAAAGTTGGGTTAGAGAATAAACTCTATGATCTCAATTTTAATCCATCTAATACCTTGACTTTAATTTTGACCAAAGGTTAGTATGATGGTCATATCTTCAACATGCAACCTAGATCAAAATAATGTCATAAAAAATAGATGCATTTCAGAATAATCAAACTTGGGTTGCATTATTCTTCTGAATGTGTTGGATGTTGAGATCCTTTTGGATCTGTGGCAAGAGATCCCTTCTCCTACAAATACCCTTTAAAGCTTAACAATTTAAACATATGTGGGTACATACCTTTGATTAACATTTGTAGGTAGTGGCACCATCTTGGTAGCAGTGGTAATAATTACCAACTCTTAAGAACTTCAAGGGTGATTGCGACGGGTACTACAACTGATACTGCCACTGCAATTGATAGTGCAATTGATTATGAAACTGCAACTGCAATTGCAACTTAGGGTTTTATGAGGAAACCCTAATTTTTCAAACTTCAAATTTTTATATTCAGATCCAGGGGCTAGATGCACTGAGCTGAGGCAAGTAAGATGGTACAGTTAGATTTCTGAAAATCCAAATTTTTCCCCCTCAAAATTGACCAGTGGATTTCTAGACTGGTTCTTCTAGTTTTCTGGTGCTTCTGGTTTTCTGGTGCTTCTAGTTTTTTGTTACTTCTGGTACCGGTGAAAACTAGGGTTTCACTTTCCAAGAGTTCTATCCACTGAAAAGGTGTGTTGAAGGTGCCAAAGATTTCCTTGGGCTAGGGT
>ML840495.1:22413-41830 GCA_009831015.1 Picea engelmannii | reverse complement strand
TTGGTTATGGCCTAGCTACCATATGCAAGGTAAGATATTTTGTTAAGCTCTCTAATTTATCAAATATAGTCTAAGCTAATGAATATAAAATGCAAAAATATAAATGAATATGGCGTGAATATGGGGAATGAAATGCATGGAATGCTACAACTAACTAAATCCTAATTAAAGGAGAAAACAACAAGATTTATAAATGCAACCAATAACAAAGAGAATAGTCCCAATATTATCATAAATGAACCTAAATCAGACCCTCCCAAAGTGAAACGTTCTAATTGCTAAGAGCACTTCCTTGTCCAACAACAAATTAGTAACCAAGATGAACAAAACACGATTGGACATATAACAATGGGGAGAATATCCCACTAGCTAAAGTATATGCAAAATCGGAGATGTTGAGCAACTAATAATAGCTCCAAATCATTGAGAACCTCCATGTTTCATATTCCGGTGTTATCAATCAACAAAGTTACCAACTTGACAAGAACCCTCCAGAGTTCTCATTTTTTAGAGGTCGTATTCAGTGGTTGTTTTTACCCCCATTTCAAAAAGTGGTGTTACTTGTAGCACCATTCTTTTTCTTTTTTCTTTTTTTTGTGGGGGGTGGTGGTTAAAATTGTGACTTGTTTGAAATCGCAGCCTTGATGACTGATACCATTGCGAAAAATTGACGAATCAAAAAGTGATGCTTCCAGTAGCACCAATTTTATTTTTTGAGTTAAAATTTAGACTTCATTGAAACTATGACCTTGCCAACTGATACCAGAACAAATAAAAAAGTCAAAATCGGCTCATAAATCAGAAACTTGGAAAATTGTTTATTATTTTTTTTTTTAATTTACATTTAAAAATAAAAATAAAAAACTCCACAAACAAGTTTAAAAAAAAATAAAAAATTAACACTTAAAAAAAATAAATTATATAACTCAAATTAAAACTAAAAGATAAAAATAGAAAACAACATAAAACTTTTTTTTTAAATTTAAAAAACTAAATTAGAAAAAAAAAAAACAAATTTAGAAAACACCTAAAACACTAACATAAAAACAAAAATCCAATGTCTTTCTTTAGTATGCATTAATATGAATTTGTAATTACGTAATCTGACAGTCACGATATATTCTAGACATAGAGTGATCCGACAACTCATATTTTCCTAGATCTTAACGACTACATTGATCCATGGTTTAACACCTGATTGGTCCATGATCTCTATTTAAATATCATGGAGGATCATTTGTCGATGACCGATTGTGAGAATCTCTCTTGAAATATTTTTCTTTTGTATTAATAAATTGTCTCAAGTGGCCATGTTAGCTAGGGTCGTGGATGTTTCTCCATTGGGGTTTTACCACGTAAAAACATCAATGTGTTGATCTCTAATATGGTTGTGTGATTGGTTACCGAAGGTGTTCGTCCTCTATTGGAATACCATGTGTTCTTGAACATGGTATTAGAGTCTTTTTGAAGACCCACTCTCATTGTAGATAAAGATCTTGAAGTCATGTTGCCGCATCTCTGGTTTATACTATTTCCATACATTTTTTTTGGATGAAATGACTATTCCATTGTGTTCAAAGAACTTCTTTCAATTAGAAACACTTTCCATTTCACTCGAAAATGTTTATGTTTTCCCAAGATACAGTTGTTTCACTTAGATCCAGAGGTATAAACTATAAATACGTCATTTTAAAAAAAATTACAGAGATAATATTTCGATTTTCTGTTTTTTTTGTTTATGAGTTGTTACTCTTTTCGATCTGTGTATGCTCTTTCCCTACGCTCTATGCGATGTCATCAAATCAGAAATGAAGCGGAAAGTGTTTTCTTGTCTATATATGTTCTTTGTCATGCGCTCTCTGCGATCTCTATGGTAAGCTAATCGAGATCTAACCCCTTGTTGTCAAGAAGCGAAATTTGTGTGTGTGTGTGTGAATTCATAAAAAAAAACTTTTTTTAAGCACTCTCTTTGAGATGGATCTCCAACAACAACAATACCCTCCATCCTTCTTCTTAAGATTATAATGTGCTTTGCACTATCTCACTTGGTTGAAAGTTGTTTTATTTAATAAGAGGTCTTGAGTTCAAGTCTCTTTTTTGTTACTTTTTGAAAAAGTCAATGATTCATTGTAAAGTGCATTTCACTTAAATTATAAAAGTAAATCACAATAAAGTAGCTTTAATATTTTTTTTTAGTTACTTTTTGTATGCAACTTTAATTTACAAAGTAACGTGTCAAGTGGGTGTAGCTAAAATGGTTGGGTGGGAAAGTTGTTATCCTTCCCACCTAAGTTTGAATCCCACCTTTGTGACATGTTACTCTTAGTGAAGCAATTTATATTATAATGGATTATGCCCTTAAAAATCCCCAAGGGTTAGCTCAAGTGGTCTTGCGTCAAACGTGAGATCGCTCCCCCAGTGATTAGTTGGGGAGGTCACGAGTTCGACTCTCTTAATCCCCTCAAGGTGAGGCTCTGTAATCAAGGTAGACGGGTTACCTTGTTTACCATCCATGGATTATGGAGAAGTACTCATAGAGTTTTCCACGTTGATTTCCTTGGAAAAAAACTTTAATTTACAAAGTAACTTCATTGTAAAAGTGATTCCCAATTATTCTATAAAAGTGGGTCACTTCATAAGTAACTTATTTGTAAAAGTGAGTTTATAGGAAAAGTTAGATAAAGAGGAGCATCACCATGTAGAGCAACTTCTACTTTCCATGTGGCTCTCTGGTTACCGTTTATGTCTTTTTTCAAAATGGCATGACTTTCACATCCGAAGTTCATTTTCAGTGTCATTTTTTTAACAACCTATTTTTTTGAGAGATTTCCATCCAGACCATCAATTTTCAACTTTTAAATCCATATTTTCTGCACATTTTACTATGGCTTCTCGGAATGATCTTTTGTTTACCAGTACCAACTACTTCTCATGGAAATATCATATGGAGGATGTACTAAGAAGTAAAAGATTGTACCAGATTATCTTGGGAAAAGAACAAGAACCCAATGATTATGAAAATAAATTCAAATGGGATAATAAGAATGACGAAGCACGTGGACTAATCAGAATGTCCATCTCTCCTAATTTGATGTTTCACCTTCAAGGAATTGATGCCCCGTGATGAAGCTTGGGAAAAGCTTCAAGTTGTGTTTGGTAAACACAATATTATTCAATCCCACCAGATAGAAAAGAAGTTAATAACTTTAAGTCTCAATGATTTTCCTTGCATTGAAGATTATTTATCTAAGTTCAAAACACTTAGAATTTTATGTATAAAATGCAAAATAGATCTGAAGGATGATAAATGCATATATATTATACTTGCTAATCTTGGTAGTGCATATTGTATCTTTGTATATGATGGGTGTTCTATATGCACTAAAAACACACTAAAAACCCTCAATTAAATTGTCAACCTGGGTAAGTAAACTTAGAGTTGTAGCAAAATATATGTCAAAGGTAGAAGGGTTGGTAGTAGTATAGTCTAACTAAGGAAGTGGCTATCTAAGGGCTAATCTATTCAAATAACATTATCTAATGAGCAAACCCTACTAAGCAACTTTAAACTATGTAACCTAAGTACTTTTGGACCAAGGATCGATGGATAGTTCTAAGAAAACAAGTAAAAACCCTACTTGAAGCAAACTAGTTCATAACAATAAGCAAAAGTAATTATTAAGCATAACAATAAGCAAATAACAAAAGCAAACTACTTTAAMTTGCTTACCTAAATTCAATGAGCAACTACCCTATGAAAGMAAGTAAATAAACAAGCAACTATACTATCAAAGCAAGAATAGACAAGTAAGCAAGTAACCTACTAAAGCAAGTGACCAACTAACTACCCTAAGATAACTTCTACTGCAAGTAAAATAATTAAGACTTCTCATTGAACAACTATCTAACCTAAGAGGCAAGTGAACTATATTCTTAATTCAAACTTCAAAACTATTTCTAATTCATAAAAGGAAATCTATTTAATTGAAAGCAAGAAGGACTAACTGCTAACCTTTAATCTATGATAAGCAAACTGCTCTTTAACCTATCAAAGAAAAGGACTATCTACCCTACAACAACAATAAAACTATCTTTTGATCTACGAAAGCAAGAAATTATATCTTCTGATCTACAAAAGCAAGAAACTATCTTTTAACCTACGAGAACTCAAATATAGTGTTGGTGGTTGTGTGAATGTCTCCGGTGTCATATAATATCTCGATGGCACTTGACAACAAAATATAATTCAAGTGGTATAAGCTCAATACTGATCTCAATAGCAAACTGAAAGGTATGGATTAAACAATCCAATGAGAATTTAGCCATTACGGAAACAATCGTCAATTACCCTGCATATTCATGTGACTATTAACCATCAAAAGTATAACGAGATTTTAATTGTATTTATATGCTATGTAAGAAAAATTCATAAGTAAATTCAATCATTAACTAAGAATTGTAATTGCAATCTAATTCTAGGAAAGAAAGTGCATAAAATGAAAATATGTTATATCTATCTTAACAATTCAAAATTCAATAAGGAAAATGCTTAAAAAAAGAAATTAAAGCATGACATATAAAAAGTAAACTAACGAATACATTAACCAACAACTAGTTAAGCAAGATCTACATAAAAATGGGATAAGCAATATATAATTAAAAACTGAAACTAACCCTATCCATCCATCAAATCCTTGGTAAAGAAAACATGAAATAAAACTCTGTTCTACTCTATTTCCAACTATGTTTTAAACTTGATTCTAAAAGCATAAATAAAACACAATCTAATATCTAATTGCACACGGGGTTAGTCCATGAATTTGAAAATCCATTCCTAACTACAAGATCAACGCATACTAACACAAGCCTTCATACTAACCTGCAAAAGAGAATTAAAATAATTAAACTACAACAACAAATTAAATAACAAAGGAAAAATAACAATGCATGTACAAGAAATAAAAAAGAAGCATCTAAACTATAAAATGCATAAATAACGTAAAGAACAGTTACCAGATTGCTAGTGGGTTCCCCATCAAGTCGTGGTCACTTCTCAAAGGCACACCACGAACTCAACAATTCGATTTCATCATTAAAACTCAAAAACGCAGTTTTATATAATTTTGGCAATGAAAAATGGAAAAACAGAGTAAAATCATGTTTGTCTCCATTACACTAGTTCTTCTACTGCTTAACTTCTATCTGACCACCACGGTGGTATTTATAATATTTAAAGACCAAGTGGTCGACCACAGGAGGGTCGAACCACTTCTAAAATCGGCAAATTACATTAATGGTGCCCTAACTGCTGAAATAGAGTGAGCCAATAATCGCCCTGCTTAACAAATTAAACCTAGTTGTCAAGAGTTTAGTAGTTGGAGGGGGCAAGCACGATCAAAACCCATGTTCCTGATTCACCCACCACTGGCCACCAATACCATAATCGCCAAATTTCCCACCCTTTTTGTGCAGGACACGGTGCCAGACCAGGTACCGGATCGAGTACTGGAAGGAGTGTCGGACTAAGTGCCGGAAGCAGAAACATGATGCATTTTTGCCCTGTAACACAAAAAAACGTGAATTAGATCCTTGGAAACATAAAAACTTGATGAATTATACTCAATATCAACATTAAACATGAATCATACATACCTAGTGTAGATCATACCGTTTTGGCACAAAATTCTTCAAAAAGCTTCTCCAAAACATGAAAAACACATGTACATTCAACACAAGTATCTAATAATTGTCATAAAATTGATCATATCTTGGGCCCAACATTACCCCCACACTTACGATTTTGCAGGTCCCACTACAAACAAAAATAAATTACCCCTCGTGACTAGGCTTGTTGAGGAGGATCAGCTTTGGAAGCTTCTCCTTCTTGCTATGAAGACTTTGCCTTGTGCCTTTTGTGTTGCTTCAATTGTGCTCTGAGGTTGCAGTTGGATTTGGTCATCTCATCAACCAACCGTTGAAGGGATTTAACCTTTGCTTGGAGGACTGCATTATCATGATGAAGGTGTGTGTCTATTGTCTTCCTTTCTTCCAACTGTTGGAGAAGCTGATGGTTTTCTTTTTGTAGCTTCTCAATGGCTGGGGCATAATCAATGATCTCGGAGGAAGGCTTAGATCCTTTGAGGTATGTGAAAAATCTATCAGTCTTAGGATCTAGAGTAGGCATGGGTGAAGTAGGAGTGATGGGGGATTGGTAAGGAGAGGTAGGTTCTGATTTTGTCTTTCTTAGTGGTTCTAATCCATCTGTAGAAACTTTCCTAAGTCTTTTGTGAGGGCTCTCAAGATCGGAGGACACTTGGATAGGATCCAAAGCAGGCAGGGGTTTTGCATAAGGTTTTGTTCTTGTGCTTCGGGTACTTTTTTGAAAGGGTCCTTTACCAAATCGATTGGCTCCCCTCCTATTTGTGGGAATGATGGGAAAGTCTTGTTGGATTACTTCTTGGAGCTTTTTTAGGTGTAGGATCAAGAGAGATTGAAGGCATTGGGGGGTTAACGATAGGCTTCTTTTGGTCTTTGCTCTTGGTCTTTTTTATTCAAGGAGGAAGCAAGGATATCAACAAGCTTTTTGTAATGTTCTGGCAAAGAGAGGATTTGTGCAAGGGGGTTTGGAGTTCTCGAAGAGCGAGGCTTGGATGGAGAGGTAGTTCTTAGGCTAAGTGGCTTTTTTCCGGTCTTAATTGTCAAGTGAGGTTTTGAAAATTGATAGATAAAGGCATCCCAAGTTTGCCCCTATTTCTCTAGTTCAACTAGAACAAGGATTTTGATCAAGCCATGGTGAAAGAGACTGTTTTGGGGGTTAGTCACATTCTTCCTCACTTGAGAGGACATCTTCTCCAATCTTTTTAGAAGATAGAAGAGGAAGTTCAAAGGTTTGTTGAACATAAAATGAGCCAACAATCTGAAATGACAAGATTTAAAAGTGGAGTATCTACCTTCGCATGTAATCAACCTCATGATGATGATGAGAGGGTTGATCAATTCCACCTTTATCCACTCCCTAGAATATCTTTTTGCTCCTAAAATGTTCTGGAATTCGGGCTTAAGAACCCTATTATAACTTGAGCACGACAGTTGGTGGTTTTTGAACCATCTATCTCCCATTCGTGGAAGCTTCGTAGCTGCAGCAATGGACTCTTATGATACCTCAAAGGAAAGATACCCCACACGTGTTGTCTTCCCATCGAAATCGAGGGAAAATTGCATGGAGAGGTCGTCATCGTGGCCCTACAAGTTAGACAAAAATTGACCCCAGCCTGCGTGCAAAAAAACCTCTTTGCATTGTGCAAATTCGGGAATGGAAAAAATATCCGCATAGGAAGAGGGTTCATACCTCTTGGGCATTGTGGAAGAGGAAAAATTTACCAGGAAAGGGCGTGAACGGGCCAAGAGATGGCACAAATTGGTCACGGGTCGAGCATAATTCAAATAAGGGAAGAAATGGCAGAGGCTGGGCACGATTTCTCAACGCAGGGAAGAGCAAATGGCAAGAGCGAATTGAGATAATGGTTACCCAACCCAAATTTGAATGTGCCTATGGTGGAGTAAGTTGCACACATGTGCGCACAAGTTTCCATGTGTGGGAATTTTCGAATTTGAAGGCTCGTTTTTGGGGGAAATGCAATGATGTGTAGTTAGATCAATGTCCAAGTCTTTTGACTTGGACATTTTATCATGAACATATAAATCATCTTTAATCAATTGCCTGCAACCAATTCAATTGAATGTAATTGATTTCTAGTTACCTGGAATCTAGGACAGTTACTGGTGTGTAATTCATATGTCACTTCGTTCGGCACCTCATACGACATTTCATACATCACCTCATACGACACTTCATACGACACCTCTGTGTTGAATACATTTTCACCTCTTATAATGGATAGCCTGCAAATTTGAAGTGTTTTTGACAATCACAGTGGTTACTGAGCAGAGGCAGAATGCTCCATTGTTTTTTATTTTTCCACCATGCTCACTCAATCCTCTTGCATATGACATATAATGTCAAACCTACAATGATCAGGTTATAGCAAGCATAAAACATGTACTTGTCAATCCTACAATGTACATCTTGTAATGAAAGGTAATCCGATAAAGAATGGTCTGTTAAGTATATGTTCAGTAATTTATAGCACACATGAGTTTAGCACTTCAAAAATAAAATGACTATTAACGTAATAACCTGTATCATGGAAATAATACAAAAACTCTTGCAAAGATTTATTTCTGTAGGCAATGATCATTTGTCAGTTCATGAACCCCTCCCCCACACCTAAGTATTGTGACACCTCACAATCAAAATTATAGGAAACCAGTCAGTATCCCCCAATAGCCGAAGATTTATAGTATGTCAGGTGTAAATATAAAGTTTCACAAATTAGTCGGACGAGACAGTTAGGAGATGGCCCCACCTATAGGATAAAATATCCTATATATATAAGAAGAGATAGGCAAGAGAGTTTCAAGATAGTCTTAGAGTTATTTCTCAATGGAAAGTTTATGGAGTTCATTAACCTTAGATTAACCACACATACTTCATGTCAGTTTTGTCTGCAAGTAATTCCATACATCAGGACAAGTTTAAATTTATTATTTATTTTTTGTCTGATTACCATCCTCGTTAGGTAGAATGCCCCACTGCCAGCGAGCCTGTTCAATACTCTGGCGGTTTTACCTAGTCATACCACAGGCCGGTACCCACTACCAGCATAATTGTTCCGTATCTCGGCGGGTTAGCCTCTTACACTCTCAAATATTGGCCCTCCATATTTTAACATTTTAATATAAGATTTCTTTGTGCAAGAAGATGGGGGGACAACTCTGAATTTTTATTTTTATTTTTTTATTTTATTTTTTTATTTTTTTTAAATTGGGATGGTATTTATGTTAGAGGATGACTTTTTGTTATATTATTAGTGATTGTCCCAATGTAAGGGGTACTTAAGCATACGTGGCCTATATAAATATATGATATAATCAAGTTATTTAGTGTGTAGTGGATGGTACCATTGAGAAAGAACTGAAAGGTATCTCTAGGCTCAACTCACTTTCTTCTGTTGTAATTATTTTGATGTTTCCATGGCTAACCGCTAATTAGACCTCCTTGTTACTCTTTGATAAAGACACTTGACTCGCTTACTCAGGTTTCTTGGAAAAATTGTACGAGAGACCTCTAGGCTTGATAATTATGGTGTCACTTCCTTATACAGTGGTGAAGAGTTTCAAGATAAACTACTTTAGAATGCCTTAAAAATGAGAATTTTTGCAAAAATATGGCTAATTACAGTAAGTCAATATTCATTTGATGCTTTAGCAGACACAAAATTCAAGTGTAACAATGTTTTGAAGAAATATCCTTGAAACTGTGTACTCCTGGTGAAATAAATACTTACAGAAATCTCTAGAGTTGCCTTATTAACAAAATTCAAAAACTATTTACATATATACAGTAGGAAATTCAGAAAAAATTTCAAGAACAAGCAGGGACTTCCCCATCTACTAAGGCCAATGATTTTTCATTTGACATGACCTGTAGAAAATCCTCTTTGGAAATGGGCTTATGATAAAATTTGAGTCAGTGTCCATTTACTACAAAGGAGACTTGTCCATCGTTAATTGTTTTAATTTTTATAGCTCCATTTTCATATACAGTGTCTACCTCGTAAGGGCCCAACCACCAGGTGGTGAGTTTGCCTTTGAAGGTTTTGAATCTGGAGTCAAACGATAGAGCCCAATCACCAGGTTGAAAGTGCTTCTTCTTAATAAAATTATCATGCCACTTGCTCCTCTGGTTTTGGACTAATATCGTCCGTTGGATGGCATCTTGCCTAATTTCATCCAACTCATTCAATTGTAGCGCTCGTTGCTTCTGAGCCTCATCTAATTTCAATCCCAATTCTGCGGCAATATGAAAGGTCCTTACTTGGAATTCTATAGGTAGAAGTACTTGTTTCCCGTACACTAGCTCATAAGGGGTATGCCCAGTGGTATTCCTCCAGGTGGTCTGGTATGCCCACAAAGATTCTAGGAGCCTATCAGCCCAATCTTGGTGATGTAACTGAACAATCTTGGTCAATATGGCTTCCATAACTTTGTTTGTGGATTATACCTGACCATTGGCTTGCGAGTGGTATGGAGAATATTTACGGTGTTTAATCCCATATTTCTCTGTTAGCTCTCTCATCAGCTTGGAAGTGAATTGAGTGCCTTGGTCGGTAAAAATTTCATGAGGGACACCGAAGAAGGTAAATATGTCTTCATAGATGAATTCAACTACAATCTTCTCTATAGCCCTGAATAGGGATTTTGTCTCTACCCATTTGGTGACATAGTCCGTACAAACCAAAATATAGTTCTTCCTACGGGACATGGGTGAAATTGGTCCTACGAAGTCAAGGGCCCATTTTTCGAAGGGTTCTATCATAACTTGGGAACTCAAGGGAATTTCGTCAGCTGACGTAGGTCTTCCTATCCTTTGGAAACTATCACAACTTCTCACATACTTGGCAGGATCTTTGAAAATGCTAAGACAATAGTAACCCGAATGTAGCACCTTATATGTTGTGCGTTTGTCATAAAAATGGCCGCCACATGGTCCATCATGACAACTTCGTAGTATTTCAGGTACCTCATCCTCTCGGACACATCTACGAATAATCAAATCAGGACTTGTGTGAAAAATATCATGACCAACCCAAGAGTAAATAACACTCTGTGTAATAATTTTCCACTTTTCTTGAGGTGACAAATGAGACGGTAACTTCTTGGTGGCCAAATATTTTTCCATATCTGCAAACCATGGAGTATTGATAGAAAGGGAAAAGAGGTGCTCATCTGGGAAACTATCATCTACAGGGATATCATCATCCTCATTTTTTATTCGGGAAAGAAAATCAGCTACTACATTATCCTTTCCAGGTTGGTCAAGCACAGTGATATTAAATTCTTGCAATAACAAAAGCCACCTGGTCACTTGGCCATTAGTTATGGGTTTGTTCATGAGAAATCTAATGGAGGAATGATCTGTATGTATGAATACTTCATAACCTGTAATGTAATGACAAAACTTGTTAATAGCATGAACAACTGCCAAGAATTATTTCTCGGTGACTGTGTAGTTCAACTCGGCAAGGGACAAGTTCTTGCTCACAAAATAAATGGCATAGGACTGTTGGTCCCCTTTCTGCCCTAATACCCCTCCTATTGCAGTGTCGGAGGTATCAGTGGATATATGAAATGGGAGAGTCCAATTGGGCCCTCTAAGAACTGGTGCCATAGACAGCTTAGCTTTCAGGGTTTCAAAGGCAGTTTGACACTGCTCAGTCCAAACAAAATCAACATATTTTATTAGTAATCCAAACATAGGTGCAACAATCTTTGTAACATTTTCAATAAACCAACGGTAATATCTGACATGTCCAAGAAATCTTCTCACCTCTTTATGAGTCTTGGGGGGTGGAAGTCTGATGATGACCTCAATCTTTGCAAGATCGACTTTTATCCCTTCAAATGAAACATGATGTCCTAGAACCACTCCTTCAGTTAACAACATTTTGCATTTTTCATGACTTGGAGATAGGTTCATTTCGTGGAATCTGATGAGGTCTTTTTCTAAGTTGTCTAAGGCTTCCTGGTAAGTATTTCCATAAACTATGAAGTCATCCATGTAGACCTCTACACAATCATGAATAAGATCGGAAAATATCCCTAATATTGCTCATTGAAATGTGGCAGGAGCATTACACAATCCAAATGGTAAGACCCTATAGGAATAGGTGCCCCAAGGACAAGTAAAGGTAGTCTTATCATAGTCCTCAAGTGCTATAAGAATCTGATTGTACCCGCTGTACCCATATAAAAAGGAAAAATACTTCTTTCCAAACAAGGTATCTAGAACTTGATTAATGAAAGGGAGAGGAAAGTAGTCTTTTAGAGTGGCTTTGTTGAGTTCCCAGAAATCAACTCAAATACTCCATTTCCCGGTCACTTTCTTTGGAACCACTACAAGTGGGGATACCCACTTACTATCAGAGATGGGATAAATGAATCTGACATTTAACAACTTTTGGATCTCCTCCTTGACTATATATTTAAGTGATGGGTTCATCCTTCTCTGGGGTTTCCTAACAGGTGTTACTTCCCCCTGGGTATATATGTGATGGATGCATGTGTCGGGGTGTATACCCTTCATGTCAATGTATTCCCAGGAAAATGCTCCTAATTTTTCTTTAAGGATATCTACTAATTGTTTCTGTTGGTCTGCATCTATCCCGTAGTTTATATGTAAAAATTTCTCTGGACTAATCTCGTAGGGCATAGTATAGGACATGGAAGACTCATCTATCTCAAAAATAAAAGATGTTGAAGACAAAATGGATGGGTCCAATTGTTCTTGAAATTCTTCCCCAAACATGTATTCAAATTGGGGAAAAAACTGTGGAAAATCCACACATGTGATAGCAGAAATGAACTGGTTTAGCACATTTTATGTTCTGTGCTCCTGAAGTGCCCATGCATAGTCACTTGGAAATACGGGTTCTTCCCATTCCTCGTTCTCGTATGGACATTCAAGCCACCATAGATTCTCCATAATAGGTTGAGTTGGAGGGTAAATGGTGAGCTTCTGGATAGAGAGACCATTCGAGATGGTCATTTATCCTTCTCTACATCCAATAAATGCATTGGTTGTGGCTAGCCAAGGTCTTTCAAAAATGACGGGATGGCCTTTGGAAGGATCCTTTGAGTGAATGACAATAAAATCTACTAGGTACTCCCACGAGGCTAAAGTAACCATGATATCATCTAAAATTCCTTCAAGTATAACCCTAGTCTTATATGTTAATTCCAAAATGGTTGGGGTAGGCCGAAGAAGAGGTTGTAACTGTAATTGTTCCAAGGTAGTAGCGGTCATAACATTGATGGTTGCCCCTAGGTCTATGAGAGTGTTTCCAATGGAGACCTCATTAATAGTTATGGTCACTATGGGGTTTCTTGGGTTCCCATATTTTGCTAGCTTTGGCTGCTCTGATATGTATTTGGAAAGATCTCCTATCAAGTGTATTGTAGGAGGGTCCTTCTGCTTCCTACCTAGCTTCTTGATACACAATTCTTTGACTACCTTACTATAGATTGGAATGTCTTTAATGGCTTGAAGCAGGGGAATCTTGACACAAAAATTATTCAATTCATTCAAAATGTCAAATTCTGGTCGGGTGGTAGGTTTCTCGATTACCAATCAGTCTGGATAAGGAGGGACCTTCGTAATTTGTGAAGGTACATTTTGGGGAAGCTTGGGTTCTTGATTCTTCGAGATAATAACATCTTCCCACCTAGTGTCATCCGTGGGTTGTTTGGTGGTTTCTTCTTCTTCTTCTTCCTGGATGACTACTGAAAGTCTCTACCTCTCCATAACTTTTCTCGATCTTAGTTGAATTTTTTGTAATGGAACAAGAGTAATAATATATTTCAGGAAGACCTGCATATCAACATTGTGAAGAGGTTGAGGGGGCTTATTATTGGGATTCAACATTGGTTGTGCCAGTAATAGTGTTGGTCTCGGGGAGCTTGCATTTTGATATTGTAGTGGTTTTTGTTGTGGAATAGGAGGTAAAGGTGGTGGAACAAAACCTAGCAGAAGTTGTGGAGTGTTAGGTGGGAACTGAGGATAATGATGGTTGGACATAGGGATAGGTGGAGCTTGAGGGTTTCCTTGTTTATGTCCTCCTCTCCATCCTTGAAACTAAGGATGTTGGTACTGAGTAGACCAGTTTTGCCAACCTGGTGAGTTCCACTGTTGTTGTTATTGATAATAGGGTGGAACTTGAGATTGTAGATCCAGGTATGTGGGTTGGTTCCTAGGCTGCCATGGCCTCCTCAGTGCATAAGAAGACTCCCCGAGATCTCCACTCCTATAGATGACTAATAAACCAGGCAACTATGGACATTTTTCAGTCACATGGTCTTCTGTACAGAAGCCACAAACTGAAATGTTATCTAATGGGCATTCCCTTGAGGAATGCTTCCTCCTGCATCTTGGGCAATATATGCTCATTGCTGCATTTTCCTCGTGTTTCTTTTTTATTTTTAGGGTGTCCAACTAGGAACCTATTGTGCTTAAGATATTTGTTTTGAAGTTTTCCAAAAGGTTCCCTATCTCTTCTCTCATAATACCACCTGAACTAACTGGTTTTAATCTTCTATTGTAAGGGTATCGAACATTCTTTCATTTTTTGGCTCTACTCCTTGAGTAAGTTTTACACATTTCACATATTTTGGAAAATGGTTTATGGGAGATGTCACCTGATGCCATCAGGTTAAGAATCTCTAGATATTCTTCTGAAATTCCCTTAAGTAAAAGAGCCCTAATTGCATCCTCTGGGAGGTCATGGTATTTTGACTTCTGGGAGATATAACCAAATATTTCCATATAATCTTCAAGGGTCTCGTCTTCTAACTGTTGGATTTTAAATATGTCATTACGAGACTCTTTGGTCGTGCAGTAGTCTTGGTACTTCTTAAGAAATATGTCTTTCATGGATTCCCAATACCTAATACTATATTCTCCCAACCCCATGAACCATATTAGTGCGGAGTCTTTGAGGGTGGCAGGAAAGAGTTTTAGTTTATGGGCATCTTGTACGTAGTTGTAGCTCCTACACAAGATGTCAAATTCAAATAGGAAGGTGTCTGGATCTTCATTGTTTTTACCATAAAAGGTAGGCAGTGCTGAGAGAGGAATATTCTTCATGTTGACATTTGGAGTGGTGTCTAAAATCGGAAACCCGGAGGTAGTTTTGGTTTGGTTTCCAGTTTCTTCTTCCTCCCCATGTCTTACATTGTTATGGTCCTCATGATCATCCATATTGGCTTGGTTTTCAAAAAGAGAGTACCTAGGTGGTTTTATCTTTGAAGAGAACAAGTTTTCCCTTTGATGGAAAGGTCTTCCTATTGGTTGGATGTCTGGGACCCTACTCGAGCCAGTTGAGACTATTGGTGCCAAAGTTTTTGTGTTAGTTTGAGAGATAATTACATTGGTTGAACTACCAAACAAAATGGTTGAACTACCAAACAAAAGATTCACCTGTTCGGGATCTATGATGTCCTCAAAGTTAGGATTTCCTAGTGGTGGTGTAAAATCAAAGGTTGTATTGTTTGGTTCTGTGGAAGGCTCGAGTGGTCTTGCCTCCTGTCTCGATAAGATTGGTGCTTCAATTTCTTGTTCTATAGTTATCCCTGTGTTAGTCTCTTCATAGACTATTTTAGCTCTTTGAGTTGATATAGCTCCTGTTTTTCGGTATCGGTCTGCGGATTTTATAAGTGGAACGTCCCTTCCCCCAAAAAGGTCGGAAGGAACCTTGGTTGAAAGGTCTGATTTAGATTTAATGTATCTACCTTTTGGATCTCTAGGTCTATTCATGAAAGAAAAAAAACACAAAAAGAAAAACTACCATTGGGTTTGGAGGAGCCTGCAATAGCATATGCACAGGTTCTTACCTCTCATCTTAAAGTTCCCCCACCACCAATCTAATGCTAAGGTCTAGAAATGATCTATTTCCTAACTACTTCCTACCTTGAGACAACTCCACAACAATGGCACCAAAAATGATGGGTGTTCTATATTCACTAAAAACCCTCAATTAAATTGTCAACCCGGGGTAAGTAAACTTAGAGTTGTAGCAAAATATATGCCAAAGGTAGAAGGGCTGGTAGTAGTATAGTCTAACTAAGGAAGTGGCTATCTAAGGGCTAATCTATTCAAGTAACGCTATCTAATGAGAAAACCCTACTAATCAACTTTAAACTATATAACCTAAGTACTTTTGGACCAAGGATCGATGGATAGTTCTAAGAAAACAAGTAAAAACTCTACTTGAAACAAACTAGTTCATAACAATAAGCAAAAGAAACTATTAAGCATAACAATAAGAAAATAACAAAATCAAAATACTTTAACTTGCCTACCTAAATTCAATGAGCAACTACCCTATGAAAGCAAGTAAATAAACAAACAACTATAATATCAAAGCAAGAATAGACAAGTAAGCAAGTAACCTACTAAAGCAAGTGAACAACTAACTACCCTAAGATAACTTCTATTGCAAGTAAAATAATTAAGACTTCTCATTGAACAACTATCTAACCTAAGAGGCAAGTGAACTATATTCTTAATTCAAACTTCAAAACTATTTCTAATTCATAAAAGGAAATCTATTTAATTGAAAGCAAGAAGGACTAACAACTAACCTTTAATTTACGATAAGCAAACTTCTCTTTGTTGGCCCTTGACCAAGTTTCGGGAGATCCTTGGTCAAGTTGACCTATTTTGGGACTTCAACAGCCTGTCGAAGACAGAGCGCAAGATGAAGCAGAGATCATGGGATCTCGACCCCTTTTTGTGTCCTTTTTGGGATTTGGGAATATGTAATGGGTATGGGATATCGACCCATGGGTTTACCCATTTTTAATCCTATTTTGTAAAGTATAAATAAGTAGCTAGGTGTCATAAGTAGAGAGGTCGATAAGCTAAGTGCTAAGTGCAAGTATGGTCTGTAGATTCTCTATGCATATTGTGAGAAACTTGTAGAAGCTAAGTGCAAGTGGTTGTAACAGACTGTGGAAGGCTTTGTGCTAAACCTAGCTCGGGGAAGGAGGATCTGGCGAGGTACGCGCAGATCTCTTGTCCTATGCGGAGTAGGGTTTTTGTGGCTCTATGCATGTAGATGACTGATTGAAGCTAATAAAGAAGAATATTTGGTGGATGTAGCCCCAAGGTGGGGGTGAACCACATAAATAATGTGTTATTCTTCTCTGTGCGATGTTATGATGTATTTATGTGTTATTTTATAATTGCTTGATATAGATAGATAGATAGATATGTGTATGCTTTGTTCTTATGATGAATTTGGATGCTAGATCTGATATAGATGAATGTGCTTAGTGCTTGAATCTGCTAGATCTAATCTATTTATTTATGCTAAGTGCTTAGATAAATTAGATCTGGGTGAATGTTGCGATGCTCTGTTTTATCTACGAAGTAGATATTGGCTAAATAACGATGAACTAACGGTGCTAAGTGCTCTATCAAGTATTATAATCACATATATGTGTCCCAGCTAAGGTTGCAGACACGTGAGTCCTACAACCACCCTTGCCTCTACCTCGGGTGAGACTTCATCTGCTTCACAGGTGTTTCCGAAAGGGCCGGTTGTTAGGGTTTTGTTGGTGTTCTCTTGTAGTGTTTAACCCTAGGTCTACCCCTGCGACAACAAATGGTTCCGTTGCCAGGAGCTAAAACTGTGATTATTGGGAACTAAGGAAGAAGAAGCTTTGTGCAAAGATCTGACCTAAAGTTGTGAAAGCTCTGTGCATAGATCTGTTTCTCTAATGCGCAGTACTCTACTTAGTTTGACAAGCTTTGTGCCAAGGAAAATAAGTCCGATCTAAAGAAAAGAGGTAATATCTGGAATCTTTGTGCTCTGAAAAAAAGTAAAAGTGAGACTGATCTAAAAATGAAGAAGACTTGTATTCTTGAAAATATTTGCAAGATTTAATTCATGTGTTAAAATGAAAATGGATCAATTTTGCAACACATATTTTATAGAAATTATTCATTCAATATGCATATAAACAACAACAATAAACAGTGAATAGAAAACACATAATACAACAAATGATAAAGGAGTTCACCCCTCTCTTGGGCTACATCTCCTGGTCCAGCTTCCAATGGATCTTTTGTATTATTTTCTCAAAGTGCTCAAATATGTGCTTTACAATGCTCAAAATGCCAAATAGATGGCTCCAATGGCTTCAAAACATCCAAACACCCCTAGCTGGGATTTTTCGGCACCTCGTTTGGCCAAAAATTGAAGAAGATAGGCTTCCTGGAAGTTCCCCTTCAAACTTGTTGTCTCTGGATCGCCAAAATGCACCCTTGCCTCCTCAACCTAGCCCCCACGCACATGAATGTGGAAAAACCCAGCACCAGGTACAACCGCACAACCGGTACAAATTGTAGGACGGTTACGCGCTAGCCCTTAACCGTCTAAGACCGTGGGCATATGAAGCGCCATACGACCGCGCACAATACAAAAAGGGGTTAAGTTTAAACCCAAGTCACATGGCAAGGTCCATGTGCCTAGGTGCTCGGGTGTTTAAATGTTTGAAACGTGCGTGTGGGGTTATATGGTAGCAATACATGACCGAGGGTCGGGGCTTAGCCCCGGCCCAGACTGTGCCCAACTCAGAACAATTGTAAATTCAAATAATTAAAATTGCATTCATATAACAAGGAACATACGGTGGTGTGCCAGTTGGGAAGCCCTTCCCAAGTCTCTTCCTTTGCCCGGAGGTCGCAGGGTCGAGTCCTGCCGATTGCAAAACCTTTAAACCATCGACCAGGTGACACGTGGCGGCCATTGATTGGGCCACGTGTCACCATACTATTATCCACCAAGATGCCACATGTCCAATGCTCATTCGTCCACAATCCTGCCAACCAAGACCTGCCATGTCGTATGGCCTGCCATGTCATCATCCATACGGACTGTACGGACTGTACATTCAACGTCCTTTTTTTTTTGCCTGTTTGGCGTTTTGAACATAACGTGATATCTCTCTCATCCAATGTCCGTTTGAACCCAAACAAGTTGCGTTGGGTTCGTGACGATGAGGCCTACGCTCCTGTTCAATTTGAAGCGATTTCGAGCACTTTGAATTTTGAGCAAAATTTGATCCCCTGGATCACACCTCCCCATTGGAAAGCTTTTGGACCTACAAAAGACTATTTTCAGTCTATCTAAAGATGAGGGTATAGCTCCCTCACCTTTCCAACCTCAATCCACTTGGCTTTGCTTGGATTTGTGCCTTTAAGACCAACTCGAAGATATTCCACATTTCCTCGTTTTGAAGTTCTCATTCTCCTGTCAAGGATTGTGTCTTCATGCAGTTCTATAAGATATTCTGGGGAAAAATCATCTATAGAAGGAATCTGAACATGCTCTCATTGATCATCAATCAAAGGAGGCTCATACAATTTCAAATTCTCAACATTAACAACTACATACATTTACATATAAGGAGGCAAATATAAATGGAAGGCATTGTTACCAATCTTGTCAAGAATCTTGAAAGGACCATATCAAATTGGTTTTAGTTTTTTACCTTCTCCTTTAAGCCTCTCCTTACTAATGTAAAGACAAACTTCATCTACAACTTGGAAACTATGATCAACACGATGCTTGTCTCATTTTGTACTTGGCTTGACTCTTTTCCAACTGCTCTTGTACCATTTGATGTATCGACTGAATTTGTTCAATGAACTTTTCTTCCCTATCAATGTCATATTGACCATCAATAGAAATATCCTTCCCAAAGATAAAATCTAAAGGATATTTGGGCAAATAGC
>ML840495.1:0-18969 GCA_009831015.1 Picea engelmannii | reverse complement strand
GGATTAAACATGAGTATTGTATGTCTCAAATAACTATGTAAAGCTCCAATGTATTTGAGTAAAGTTTCTTGAGAAGACAAATCTATTCCCAAAACCAAAGCTCTTCTCCTAAATTCTTGAGTAAAGCTTTGCACATTTTGTCCTTTAGCTTGTCTAAAAGTTTGCCAATCCATAGTAGCTTTTTGCATATATGCCAATGGGTAAAATTGTCTTTTAATTGCAACAATAAAATCATTCCAAGAGGTTAAAGTTTTACCATATTTCTTCATGTCCTCTTGAGTCTTGGCTTCCCACCAAATGAGTGTTGCACTATCCAATCTTAAAGAAGCAAGATGAATCTTAGTTTCATCATCTTGAGTTTTTTGTATCCTACAATACACCTCAATCTGACGAATCCAATTATATAATTTCTCAGTATTTACCTCTCCATTGTACATTGGCAATTCGAATTTAATATCAAGCTTTAACATAGGAATTTGTGAAGGAGTTTTACCATGTCCTTTTTGAGAATTTGGAAGAGGTCTTGAACTATTAGTAGAAGAAGAACAATATGGAGGTGAGGGTGGTGGAGAAGCACCATTCCCTCCATTTCCATTTGGAGTTTTATTACCACTGTCTCCCTTGTGCATTAAAGGGTTGGAGCCTTCACCTTGCAACCTTGTATTCCTTTCTATCAAGAGTTTCATCATTTCTCTCATTTCCATTATAGCCTTTCTGAGATCTTCATCTTCTGTAGGAATATGTTCATGAGTCTCTTCATGAGCCATACTTGGTGAATGCCTCCTTGAAACTTGCAGTGATGATATAATATCCCTTCTTGAAGGATGAGAACTTGGCTCTATAAGTTTACCTTCTCCTCTTGTGAGTTTCAACCTTGTGAGCATCAGAAAACAAAACACTTGCAAATAATCAAGTCTTCAAAAACCTATGCTCTGATACCAACTTGATCTAAAAATGAAGAAGACTTGTATTCTTGAAAATATTTGCAAGATTTAATTCATGTGTTAAAATGCAAATGAATCAATTTTGCAACACAACTTTTATAGAAATTACTCATTCAAGATGCATATAAACAACAACAATAAACAGTGAATAGAAAACACATAACACAACAAATGATAAAGGAATTCACCCCTCTCTTGGGCTACATCTCCTGGTCCAGCTTCCAATGGATATTTTGTATTATTTACTCAAAGTGATCAAATATGTGCTTTACAATGCTCAAAATGCCAAATAGATGGCCCCAATGGCTTCAGAACGTCCAAAAACCCCTAGCTAGGCTTTTTCAGCACCTCGTTTGGCCAAAAATTGAAGAAGATAGGCTTCTTGGAAGTTCCCCTTCAAACTTGTTGTCTCTGGATCGCCAAAATGCACCCTTGCCTCCTCAACCTAGCCCCCACACGCATAAATGTGGAAAAACCCAGCACCAGGCACAACCGATACAAACTTTAGGATGGTTACGCGCTAGCCCTTAACCGTCTAAGACCATGGGCATATGAAGCGCCATACGACCACGCGCAATACAAAAAGGGGTTAATTTTAAACCCAAGTCACATGGCAAGGCCCATGTGCCCAGGCGCGTGGGCGGGGTTATATGGTAGCAATACATGACTGGGGGCCGGGGCTTAGCCCCAGCTCGGACTGCGCCCAACTCAGAACAATTGTAAATTCAAATAATTAAAATTACATTCATATAACAAGGAACATACAATGGCGCGCCGGTTGGGTGACCCTTCCCAAGTCTCTTCCCCTGCCCGAAGGTCGCGGGGTCGAGTCCTGCCGATTGCAAAACCTTTAAACCATCAACCAGGTGACACATGGCAGCCATTGATTGGGCCACATGTCACCATACTATTAGCCACCAAGATGCCAAATGTCCAATGCTCATTCGTCCACAATACTACCAACCAACACCTGCCACATCGTACGGCCCTGCCATGTGTCGTACGGCCTGCCACGTCAGCATCTATATGGATTGTACAGTCAGCATCCTTTTTTTTTGCCTGTTTGGAGTTTTGAACAGAACGCGATATCTCTCTCATCCGACGTCCGTTTGAACCCAAACGAGTTGCGTTGGGTTTGTGAAAACGAGGCCTATTCTCTTGTTCAATTTGAAGTGATTCCAAACACTTTGAATTTTGAGCAAAAATTGATCCCCTTGATCAGAGATTTTTTTATTAAAAGAGGTAAGATCTGAAAGCTCTGTGCTCTGATAAAGGTAAGAATATTGAAAAAATTTAGATATGAAATGCTCTGTAGAAGTAAGATAAGTGGAAATTTTTGTTTCAGAAATATGGATCTAGGTATGCTTGATAGATTCTATCCTAGCTTGAAAACTAGGGCAGTAATAGATGAAAGAATATTTGATATAAGTATATCTGATAAGAATAGTGAAAAATATGTTATACCTATGCATATAAATAATTTTTGGACTAATAAGTGTATGCAGGATCCTAGAAAGAAATGTTTGCAGGTTAGCTACCATGATCCTAGCACACAGTACAAGAAAGGTTGGGGATCATTTAAAATAAAGAGAGGATTAACCCTCTGTTATAGTTGCAGAAGATTGGGACATCTTACTAAGGAATGCCCTAGGACAAGACCTAGTTGTCTTTGTTGTAAATCTATGAACCATGAAGTATTGGATTTCCCTAGAATGATTGCTAAGGTTGAAAGAATGAATATGAACCAAGAAAACCCTAAGGCAGATCCATAAACTAAGATTATGACAGAATCCCAGAAAGAATCAGAGAAAGTATTTCTACAGATGAAAGAAACCCTGAATGACCACCGATATGTCATATTATCAAAGATCTTCAAAGAAAAAGAATGCCTTGAAGCAAGAATAGGAGACTTCGACATTGACTGTGTTTTAGATGAGGAAACACAGGTGAATATCATGACAGAGAGAACTTGGGAAGCTATAGGGAGGCCTGCTATGATTCCTTCATTAGGAGGAATAGGACTATTCAAAGGAAATATGATAAACCTATGTGGAAAGCTCACTCTAATACCTATGAATGCTAATGGAACTTCGATAGAGGAAGATTTTGAGATTATTAAATTTATTGAGAACAATGCCCCATTTACCATGCTACTAGGAAAACCTTGGATTGAGAGAGATCAGGTCAGAAGGCAAGAAGAAGAAGAAGTTTTACATCAGAAGAAGCAAGAGTTAAAAGAATTCATGACTAAAAGGATCACACACTTGATTGAAGAACAAAATAACAAATCGAAGCTATTTAACACCAGAGACTCGGATGTCGAAGTTGCAATAACACTAGAAGACCCACAGAAGATTGAAGTACCTACCCCAGATAAAGAAAGAATATTACCCTTGAAAGAATCTCAACAACGCTAAGTCACCATGTCAAAATAAGATAAGACTCGGAATGGAAAAAGGCATATCGAGACGAAGCTAACTAGGAAGAAGGCTAGAAAGATAATTAAGAAGAGAGATAAGATCGACAAGTTGCAGAAGGTTCCAGAGGGAACCTCGCAGAAGGAAAATTTGCAAAATTGGAGCTTCGTCGGGATATCAGAACAGTGACACATGGCAGTTCGCCATGGTGAAGAAATATAGTTGTTGGGGACAGTATAACCGTTAGACCAACGCTCCGAACGGGTAGAAATACATTTATGGACAGACAACTCATCATCAAACTATTGGGACCACACGATAACAGACATAATAGAGTTAATTAAGGCATCATACCCGTTGCAAGAGACCCGTTGTCGAGTTACCTATTTATCCCATTGCACCATGCACCGAGAACACTTTTTCCAACCAAGAGTTTGAGCCCGTAGACTAAGTTGATTTTGCATAGAGATCATTGTGCTCTTGCTCTCTATCCCATTACTGTGTCTAAGTTACCCTCCGAACCCGAGATTTTTAAACCTGAGCATGCATGTCGGATGAGTTCAGAGCTGCAAATAAAGTTGTTGAAGAAGTTTTGATCGACCTCATGATTGAAAGAGTCATGTCAATGTCTACAGGTGTACAAGCATCATCGAAGAGAGGACTGCCAACCTCTATGTCCACTGCTCACAAAACCAGACCACCCCGGCCATCAGATGAAAAGCAAACCAAGCACAGGGATGATCTAGCAAATGCTAAATTGATCCCAACCATATTATCGGCCTATATTCCACCTTTGAGCGGCGCGGTAAATCGAGATAGCGTGCTCAAATATTTTGAATACACCTTGGTTATGGTATACCTCCCGAAGGGGATACGCGTAGATCGAGCAGAACAAGATAAGATTGCAGCATTGAAGTTTAGTGACTTCACCTCAAAGATCGCAAAGTCTATAACATGTTCACCCCACATAAGCACCTGGCTAGAACTAAGGGGAAGAATTCAAAGATAATCCCCCAATCGTGGACTATGAACCTTTCGTAGTCCACCCTCTTGAACGTCATGAAGATTCCCCACTTCGGAATACACCAGGAGGTGAATGCATGTGTCAAGTTGATGATGTCTTGTTACCATGGTGGTTATTTGTGGCTAAACCACTATATAACAGTTGATCTGACGTTGATCATTCGGATCACGGTCTTGAGTATGTAAGGACCTGATCCACATGAGTTTTACCCCAGGAAAGCCATGGATCGCGCTCTAGCATAGAAGATCAAGGAAAATTATGGCGATGTCGAGAAGGGAACGTGAGGCTACAAGGTAGCTTCTATCCAGAGTGGTGCAATGTGCCTCACCTCTTAGTTGATTGCATGGAAGTTAGTATGAAAGAACCGACCTACCCAAGTCACCGATTTTGTAGTCGACCTCGCAAGGAAGTGCACGGAAGGCCTTCAGATGAACTGGGCAAAGTACCTGGTGAACCAGTTTGAAATCGACTGCAGAGAAGCACAGGATCAAGGATATGAATTTAATTTCAGCTGGATCTTGATCGTTATAGATTTTATTGCCTCGAAGATGCCGGAAGGTGCGACCTTCCCAGACATCGATCCATTTGAACCGATGGCCGCGAAGTTCAGTATACTATGGTATTCAAATGATATGAATAAACAGTGGCAGTCAAATGTTGTTTTTCATACCTACTACAATCAGCTGCAGATAGCCATATAGTCTGAGCCTTACATGAATTCAAACACTTTACACTGGTTCAGGCCTTTGATGAAGTTCAGTGCAGATCGAAATTTTATTTACATCACAACATGCGCTGACGAACACAAGCAACAACTTCAATCCTACTATAAGATGATGGAGGAGGACTTGGAGGAGATCACTAAGGACTGTTCGACAGACCTCCTTATTCCAACAGACCCTGCGGAGATATCTGACATTGACAGCCCATAAATAGCGCAGGATACACCCGGACCTAGCAAGACAAAGAAGACCGAAGAGGTCCATGAATTAGACAGTGCATCCATGAAGACTGCTTCCATATCACTAGATAAAGGAAGTGATGGCGAAGAGTTAGATGAAAAAGAAGTCAAACAGAAGCAAGGAGACGAGGTTGATCCCTTGAAGAAGAAAAAAGGTTCACCTCCGAAACCTTCCTCCAAAAAGAAATCGAAGGCCACCATGACCAAGATGCAAACTGTCCTCACCTTCGATGACTTCGACTTCCTCATAGCATCCCTACAAGATGCTTCACTGGAAATAACAAAGAAACAAGAAGCAAAGCAAGAGGAGATGTATGATCGAATTGAGACTAAACTCTGAGGGGTACAATAGGCTCTACAGTCCAGCCGCGCAGTCTCCACTATGCCAGGAGAACTAGAATTGGGAGATGAGCCAGCTCAACTCCACCGCCTAGCTGATACAGTCGAAGCTCGCCTTCGACAAGCACAGGAAGAAATAGAGCGAGCCACCCAGGCTTTGACACAAGTACAAGGAGTACTCATAGATAAATGCAATGCTGCAGAATAGGAAAAGCTTTCTCTCCAAGCGAAGCTTGATGAAGAAAAATAACAACTACAACAAGAAAAGGAACAGTTGCTCACAGAGCAACTTGAAGTAAAAGAAGCGGTCAACGTAGCACTTCGCTCTGTGACAGTCTTAGAAATCAAGGCAGAAGACCGAGTTACACAACAGGGGAACCAGCTTGCAGAAGCCATCTAGAAACTACAACAACACATAGTAGATTTGGAACTACGCACTGTACCCGAGACCCCACAAAATGTAAGAGACCAAAGAGAAGCAACTGCCCAGAGAGAAGTTGAAAGGATAAAGGCTCTTACCCTAGAATGTAAGAAACTCACTGATCACAGTGCCCAGACCTATGAACAACTCACGAAGAACCCAAAATTGAAGGCATTGGAGTCGCATCTCCGAGAGGAGAAGTATCAAGCCGAAAAGATACATGTGCAGTTGAAGCCTCTGTTAGGTGTGGAAAGAATGAAGCACTCCCAAGAGCAACGCAATGCACAACAACAGATCCACACTATCCAGAGCAGGGTTATGGAAGTAACTCAGAAACTCCAACCTATACAAGAAAAATCTTACCAATTGTTTACAAAGGTAGAAGGCCAAGGAGCAGAGCTAGAGTAGGTTGTTACTATAGCTAAACAACATCTAGAGGGACCTATCAATGATGTAGTCATCCAAGACTTCGCTGAACAAGAGGTCGTAGCACAACAACAAGTCGAAGCAGCTCAAGGCATTCGAAGCACAACTAGTCAGGCCAGAGTGACTCGGGACAAGTCACAAGCAAGTGTTGGGGGCATGTTGGCCCTTGACCAAGTTTTGGGAGATCCTTGGTCAAGTTGACCTATTTTGGGACTTCGACAGCCTGTCGAAGATGGAGCGCAAGACGAAGCAGAGATCGCAGGATCTCGGCCCCTTTTTGGGTCCTTTTTGGGATTTGGGAATATGTAATGGGTATGGGATGTCGACCCATGGGTTTACCCATGTTTAGGCCTATTTTGTAAAGTATAAATAAGTAGCTAGGTGACATAAGCAGAGAGGTCGATAAGCTAAGTGCTAAGTGCAAGTATGGTTTGTAGATGCTCTGTGCATATTGTGAGAAACTTGTAGAAGCTAAGTGCAAGTGGTTGTAACAGACTGTGGAAGGCTTTGTGCTAGACCTAGCTCAGGGAAGGAGGATCTGGCGAGGTGCGCGTAGATCTCTTGTCCTATACAGAGTAGGGTTTTTGTGGATCTATGCATGTAGATGACTGATTGAAGCTAATAAAGAAGAAGAGTTGATGGACATAGCCCCAAGGTGGGGGTGAACCACATAAATACTGTGTTATTCTTCTCTGTGCGATGTTCTGATGTATTTGTGTGTTATTTGCTAAGTGCTTGATATAGATAGATAGATAGATCTGTGTATGTTTTGTGCTTATGATGAATCTGGATGCTAGATCTGATATAGATGAATGTTCTTAGTGCTTGAATCTGCTAGATCTAATATATTTCTTTATGCTAAGTGCTTAGATACATTAGATATGGGTGAATGTTGCGATGCTCTGTTTTATGTTTTATCTGCGAAGTAGAAATTGGCTAAATAACGATGAACTAATAGTGCTAAGTGTTTTATCAAGTATTTTAATCACAGATATGTGTCCTAGCTAAGGTTGCAGACATGTGAGTCCTGCAACCACCCCTGCCTCTACCTCGGGTGAGACTTCATCTACTTCGCAGGTGTTACCGAAAGGGTCGGTAGTTAGGGTTTTGTTGGTGCGCTCTTGTAGCGTTGAACCCTGGGTCTGCCCCTTTTCCAACACTCTTTAACCTATCAAAGCAAAGGACTATCTACCCTACAACAACAATAAAACTATCTTTTGATCTACAAAAGCAAGAAACTATATCTTCTAATCTACCAAAGCAATAAACTATATTTTAACCTACAAGAACTCAAATATAGTGTTGGTGGTTGTGTGAATGTCTTCGGTGTCGTATAATATCTCGATAGCACTTGACAACAAAAGATAATTGAAGCGGTATAAGCTCCATACTGATCTCAATAGAAAAGTGAAAGGTATGGATTAAACAATCCAATGAGAATTTATCCATTACGGAAACAATCATCAATTACCCTTCATATTCATGTGACTATTAACCATCAACAATATAACGAGATTTTAATTGTACTTCTATGCTATGTAAGCAAAATTCATAAGTAAATTCAATCATTAACTAAGAATTGTAATTGCAATCTAATTCTAGGAAATAAAGTGCATAAAATGAAACTATGCTATATCTATCTTAACAATTCAAAATTCAATAAGGAAAATGCTTAAAAACAGAAATTAAATCATGACATATAAAAATTAAACTAACGAATACATTAAACAACAACTAGTTAATCAAGATCTACATAAAAATGGGATGAGCAATCTATAATTAAAAACTGAAACTAACCCTATCCATCCATCAAATCCTTGGTAAAAAAAACATGAAATAAAACTTGTTCTACTCTATTTCAAACTCTGTTTTAAACTTGATTCTAAAAGCATAAATAAAACACAATCTAATATCTAATTGCACACGGGGTTAGTCTATGAATTTGCAAATTCGTTCCTAACTACAAGATCAACGCATACTAACACAAGCCTTCATACTAACCTGCAAAAGAGAATTAAAATAATTAAACTACAACAACAAATTAAATAACAATGCATGTACAGGAAAAAAAAAAAGACATCTAAACTATAAAATGCATAAATAACTTAAAGAACAGATACCAGACTGCTGTTGGGCCCCCCAGCAAGTTGTGGTCACTTCTCAAAGGCACACCACGAACTCAACAATTCAATTTCATCATTAAAACTCAAAAACGTAGTTTTATATAATTTTGGCAATGGAAAATGGAAAAACCGAGTAAAATTGTGTTTGTCTCCAATACACTAGTTCTTCTACTGCTTAACTTCTATCTGACCACCACAGTGGTATTTATAATATTTACAGACCAAGTGGTCGACCATAGGAGGGTCGAACCACTTCTAAAATCGGCAAATTACATTAATGGTGTCCTAACTGCCGAAATAGAGCAAGCCAATAATTGCCCTAACAACTTAAACTGAGTTGTCAAGAGTTCAGTGGCTAGAGGGGGAAAGCACGAGAAAAATCCATGTTCCTGATTCACCCACCATTGGCCACCAATACCATAACCACCAAATCGCCCACCATTTTTGTGCAGGACGTGGTGTCAGACCAGGTACCGGATCGAGTACTGGAAGGAGTGCCAGACTGAGCGTCGGAAACAAAAACATGATGCGTTTTTGTCCTGTTACACCAAAAAATGTGAATTAGATCCTTGGAAACATAAAAACGTGATGAATTATACTCAATATCAACATTAAACATGAATCATACATACCTGGTGTAGATCATACCATTTTGGCACAAAATTCTTCAAAAAGCTTCTCCAAAACATGAAAAACACATATGTACATTCGGCAAAAGTGTCTAATAACTGTCATAAAATTGATCTTATCTTGGGCCCAACAGTATATACATTTTATGCCATTAAATAAGCTCTAGAGAGTGCTTTTAAAGAACCCTCTCTCAATTATTTTTGTGCTTCTCTAATTTGAGAGAAATATAAGCTTGTGCAAGTTGGAGTGATCAACAATGCAGGTACATCCAACAAATGCTTAGTGGCCCAACATAAAGATAAATCCAAGAATCCCAAGAAGCAATATCATTGCCACAACAATAAGTAAAACAATAGTCCCAAAACCTCTTTACTAGCTTCTGCTCCAAATGGTGACAAAGGAGAAAAATCCAAAAATAAGAAAATTGACGAGCATTGCAACTTTTGTGGGTGATATGGTCATGTGGAGTCTAAATGTTTTAAAAAGATGGAAGCCTTAGAAGAAGCGATGAAGAAGCACAACATTAGTATTGATTCTTCTTCTTCTTCTTCTCATGGACATTGTTGATTACTTTTTATGTCATCAAAGTTTCAATCTTTCTACATCTCCTTCCTTTTTTGTATATCCTATACTTAACCATTTTTATTTTCTTTCCTCTTGTGGTAACCATTTTTATTTTCTTTTCTCTTGCAGTTTGCACTAACCTTTTCTATAGTCATCATAATCCTGCAAACCCACAAGTCTCAAAACACCACACTTAACTATTTTTTGTTTTTCCTTGTTTCCATACTTAGTCATTTTTTCATATTGTAGGAGTCATTTTTTCATATTGTAGGAATCATATTGCAAGGTGAATAATGTTCCAAAAAGACCCCAATCCCACAACCCCACATTCCACTCACTCCAAAAATAACCTTTAGTATGCATTTCATTCTTTCTTCTACTTGGTTTTTTTTTAATTTACGGCTGCAAAACTCCCCTACATTCTCCCCTCCACATCCTGTAATCTCGCAATCATGCAATTTTGTAGTCATCATTTCACACTTCCCATCAATTATTTTTCACCTTCATACTTAATCTCATTTCCCAAGAACACTTAGCATCGTACTACCAAATCGACTGGCCCATGAGGTGAATTAAAATCGTTTTAATGACATGAATCTCGTAAATCCTCCACCTTAAATCCAAATCAAATCATGCAATTAAAACTCAAACCTAGAGTGTATAATATTAAATAAAGTATGTGGAATAATTTACTAATAAAAATCCTCGTTGTAAATTCTTATTATGACAAACCGACACCTTTTTCATTCTAATCAAGCTTTGCCAAATATGCCCAATAAAAGAAAAGATCTGTATTGTGGTGACACTACGAATACATTGGGATGTGAAGACCACACTTTTCAATCGTTTGAGGAATTTAAGTTGTATATATCGCTCCCTCTTGAAGAAAAGAATTCAAACAAGGTCTGGACTTCAAGAATAGCATTATCAGGTTGTATGCCTGAAGTATCAAACTTGAAGGAGCTCATTATCTGGTGTGTTGATAACTTCAAGAGAGAAAACAAGATTATTGAGTTTCAGGGGAAGATTCTTATTTCTCTGGCACCCACAACATTTAGAAGGATAATCAAGATACTCGAGCCTACCACAATATTTAAAATTTCAGAAGCAGACGTCTTTCTAAAGACCAACCATGGAGGGATGGAAATTTTGGACAATTTCATATCGAAGCCGTCAAAATACTCTAAAAATTCCACCCATATAGAGGTATGTTCTTTGAAATACCCTTACAAAGAGTTCTCCCAGTTATTAGCGAGGATCATTGGGCAAGAATCTATGGCTAATGTCCCAAGATATGGATTGTATGTCTTGCACCTCTCTGCCCATAAGAGTTTTTTATTTGACTAGGCCCAAATTATTTCGAGTGAAGTCTCTTTTCAATATTTAAATTTTCAAAAAAACAAGTTCTTCATGAGTTCATATTTGATTTATGTTATAGCATACTACCATATCCTTGAAGATTTTCCTTGTGCAAACAATGTTGACTTTGGCAAAGACCCTGTGCAATTTTGGTACCCTGCATTATGGAAACACAAAGCTCCATATATTTTTTATGAGGTTCGGAATTCTTTCCTGTCTACTTTCAAAAAGATGGTCTACGGTTCTAATACATCAAGAATATCTATCAAATTTGTTTCCTTTTAGCAGGAAAATGGGTTTTGAAACCCTAGATAATTTCAATTACATAAGATTATACAGCTTTGGGGAGAAACCCTCCTTACTCCCTTTTTATGTGTCGAATAAAATATTGTTTATTGAAGTTTGTAAACAATATAATCTATGGGCACACTTTTTCAAAGAAAAGAGAAAAAATCAGTTCATTTCATTACCTTGGAAAATTGAGGAAGGTACTATTAAAAACAATTCCCATCTGGATGAATTTGCTAAGTATTTTGATAACTTCAAATTAAGAGAAGTCCTTGAAGTCTCGATATTTGACCCCATTTATTTATTTATAGCACGTATGTCTACAATAGGTTGTGGCCCATACTTTGTAAATAAAACTCAATTCAAAGAAGGAGGTGGGAATAATCAGAACCCCATGGAATCCATCCTTGACAAAGTTAATGATGACCTGGACACCTTGGTTAGCACTAATTACCAACACAAATAGGAAGCTCGAAGCACGAGAAGTGGTAACCCTATCCTCAACTCACCTAATGTTTCACAAAGGAATTCTTCAATAGAAAACTGAACTCGGGGAAGCAGTCTTGGCCCAAAGATTTCCCATTTGATAAATTCTGGTGGTGGAGGAGATGAGAACCCCCCAAAAGGAAGCATTGGTAAAACTCACACTGCCCCTGTTGCACTTAAGAGAAAAAGAGAAGTAAATTAAAAGGGAGAAATCCATGTACCTGAATCTAAAGACATGGAAGTAGATGCAGAAGAAGAAGACCCAGATTGGACCGCACAAAGATTGTTAGAAAACAGATAAGTAACACAAGATTTGGCTTGTCAAGAGCCAATTATTTGTAAAGAAGAGTTTGTCACATTACACCATGTTGCTTACAAAAAGGAATCCAAAAAATTGCTAATTGAAAAAAAAAATCTTAGAAATAAAAAGGTTACTGAAAAATGGAACTCTTAAATTGATCTACATGGGGTACTACCACCAAAGATCATGAAATTTCACGAAGCAACCAGAGAAGCACTCAAATCCTCAATTGGCGATGTTGAAATAGAAAACCGAGTATTGAAATAAAGAATAAAAGAGTTGGAGATTGCCTTTTTGTCAAAGCCTTTGTTTGTTGAGCTAATTGCCACCATCCAACCTCTCAATACTTTGGAAGACAGTCCATAATCTAGTTCCAAGATAAGGGGTGCTTCAAAACTATTGACTTCCATCCGACAGTACATTGGAGAAAACATTAAAAAGAGAATTTCCTTGATCTTTGAGATATGAGAACTAGCTACTAGTACCACCATACTCTCTTCAAGGATTACTAACTTCAAAGAATATATCCAAACGAACCTAGAAAATGATGAAAAATTCTACCATGAAGCTATTGGTACATTTTATGCTAAAATATATAATATGAATGACATGCAAAGGAGAAAACATAATTTCCCATCAAAAATTAGATTAAGGCAGATAAAGATTGGATGGTTAAAAGGATTCAATGTTTCAAGGAATTACTTAGAAATGTGATACAATGAATGGAAAAATGGGTGATTTATTTTTACAACTTGTTTATTTGTCAAAAGAGTTGAGGGACCCACATTTAATAATGGATTCAATTAT
This sequence comes from Picea engelmannii, assembly GCA_009831015.1. Lineage (NCBI taxonomy): Eukaryota > Viridiplantae > Streptophyta > Pinopsida > Pinales > Pinaceae > Picea > Picea engelmannii. The sequence goes on along the minus strand of ML840495.1, from coordinate 5,879 downwards.
ACTCTCCAAGGACCAGTTACAAGAACATCTGGATGTCTTAAAGGTTGCATGGGAAAATGAATTTAATGAAATCATTAAATACTCGAAGGAGGAAGTAGAAAAATGGTTGATTTCTTATGTAAACAAGAACGATGAGGATGAATACACATTGCATCAACTTAGTTTTGACATAAGGGATATTGAGAAATAATCATTCAATTCTAAGATTAAACATGAGACAATGGTTTCTCCCATGTAGATTATGTCGAAGCATGGTTAAACAAAGCATTGATAAAGATAAATGAGCCAGATCAGTCAAAGTTAGTTACAATTGTGAGGGAACCTCCAATGGAACACTTTATAAAAAGCACCTCAACAAGCAAATAGAAGATGACTCTTTCCATCATAGTAATTCAAGTAATCACATTTATTTTTTCTCAGTTAGTAGCCACCCAACCTTTCTTGTTTCAAAATATGTGAAAACCAAAGGCTAACCCCTAACTGTTTTCATTTTTGTCTTCCAAGTCTTTCTTTAATTTCATGGTCCACGAGAGCCCAATCCTACTCCTCTTTGAAGGACGAATGCCTTTTTACTTTTCATAAACATTTCAGACATTTTTATTTTTAATACAAACATTTGTTTATTTTTTGTGAGGATCCCCAAAGAACTATTTGGAGAATTACATTAGCAAATTCTCAGACTATGATTTTTAAGCATGAGATTTCAAATGTACTTCCTATCAAAATATTGTTTGAGTCTAATGCAGTAATCATGTCAAGTTCTCGGTTAATGTGAACCATTTTTTTATCTTGTCCAATGATATGTTATTTTGATTATGCTATGATGGAAATGTTATCTTTTTATATCCCTTATATGTATGGTTTATTGTCTTGTATTATATTGTGAAATACTCTTACTCTTAATAAGTCTAGTTCTTTCTCAAGATTTCCTTTCATGTGAATATTGATTTTTTGTAAACTTAGTCCTTTATAATCTTATTTTGTAAAATATAGATTATCAATAGAGGAGTACCACCTCTTTAAAAATGTAGGGGGATTTATCATCATCATGTTATCTTAAGGATACTAAAACTATATTTTTTATCAACATTTCTGGAAACCATATTGGGCTACAAATAAAAGGCTAGTTTCGCAAACCAGAGAATGGAATGACTCAACCAGATCCCAACCAACCACAAATACAAGTTGGATTGAGAGACCAATGCAGTTTTTTACATCAATTGTATGATTTAACAATAACAACAACAAAGAGTCATCAAGAACTTGAAAGAACGTGGGAATTTCTTGCTCGAGAAGAAGAAATATCCATAGCCTTGAGACAAAGGAGACACCGGTGAATTTGGAATCATCCAAAGGTCCATTAACAAGGATTAAAAGTAATAAACTTGAGATTTATCTAATAACCCAAGATCCAACACCCGAAGCTGTGAGCATAGAAATCATAGGTGATTGAGAAGAACAAATAAATGAAATTCCTAATGAAGAAAAAAATGAAAGACAAATAAATCCAAGAAGGAGAGTTAGATCTAGTCCCCTTAACTTACAAGGAGAAAAACATCAATTTCCAACTCTCCCTCAAGGAACTTTACTTGCTTTTTCAAGTGACAAAATCATGGATCCAAAAAAGCATATGGATCAATTCCTTAGTATTTGTGATATTCATTTAATTGAACATGATGATGTAATGGTCAGAGGTTTTTCTTCAAACTTTGATAGGTACAGCTTATGATTGGTATCTTTCTCTCCCGATTTAATCTATTATCTCCTTTGATGACATAGAAGATATGCACATCATATTTCATATCATACATTACTCACCCATTTCACTCAAATCCATATTCAAAAGGATAAAAGAATCAAGGATTTTAATTTGTGATTTTTTAAAACACTGAATCAAATCCCAAATGGATAGTGTCTAAATGCCCCTATTATATTTGGTTGTTATAAGAATGTTATTCCATCGAACGTGAACTATGCAATAAGAGTTGCATAGATAAATACATTGGATCAATCAATTCAAAAGGAAATAGAAATGGAAGAATCCATGCTAGAGACTAATGTTGACCCTGAGATCATCCTGGGAAAAGTAAAAAGGAAAATTACAAGTCTAGCATTGTCATCCCAAGGACCATCAGCCTCTAGAATCACTAAAGTTCAAGCAAACGAGGGAGGTATTCTTCAAGGCCTACTTCCTATTGTGAGAAATACTCTTGAAGTTTCTCAAGAGACTAGATAAAAAATAGAAATTGATCAAATGAGCAGAACTATTCTGCAAATGTAGAATGAGATAACCAAACTCAAGAGAAATGGAAATCACATTCCACCACATCAATATGTGATAATTCCACCACAAAACCAAAGAGATAGAAATGAAATAAATCAAAGTAATGAAGAACATAGACCAAGAAAACCCAGAATCCCAAATCCAAATGCTATTGTACTAGAAGAGAATACAGAAGAAGAAAATTTTGTTCAAAACAATGACTTTTTTTATCAATAAGTCATAAATGATCAAGGATCAAATTTTGGAATCAGTCCAAATGGAATAAAATGCATCTTCTCATATTTATGATGAAAAATAACATTATTAATATCTGCAGCAATATGTACGAGTAAAACCTAGAGGCAATATTCCACCATTCTATATATCAATAAAAAATCATGATCATAAATTACATAATTGTTTAGTTGATAGTGGAACCACTAATAATATCATGTCTTTATCTGTAATGGAATCCCTTGGAGTAGAATGCACAAAATACTATGAGACAAGGGAAATTATTTATGCAATTGATTCAAGAAAAGTTCCAACTTATGGTGAAATGAAGGATTTTTGTGCCTAGATAAGCATTGCATCCCATATCACAATAGTATTTTCCATCATAGTGATAGATGTTCCTCTTGCATATGGTGTTTTTCTTGGTTGGGATTGGTGTTCAATGATTGGGGGATATATTATGAATTATGGAAGTTGCATGATTCTCCCAAACAAAAATGGAACGATGATCAAAGTACCTTGAGAACAAAGGAATCCCACCTCCTTTGAGAAAAAGGATACCGAAACATTCCAAAACTATATTGATGATAGAATTGGGAATTGTGTTTTATTTAATAAAAAACAAATGAATCTCTCCAAACAAAATGAAGAAAATATATTTCAGGGTTTTTGGAAAATGTCATTTGATAGTGCTTGTTCTAAATCTGGTATTGGGGTTGGCATAGTTTTAAAAATTCCTCAATCACGCATTTATCCACATGCAGCTAGACTTGTGTTTCCATGTACTAATAATGAAGCAGAGTATGAAGCATTAATTCAAGGATTGACTCTAACACTTCAAATGCAAGCCAAAGACCTGGTAGTGACTGGAGATTCAAAACTGGTTATCAATCATATCAAAAAATGATACAAAATAAATAAATAAAAATTGAAGTATTATGCAAAAAGGATCTTGGAAATATTGATTCATTGAATTCTTTTAATTTAAATTGTGTTCCCTGATAAAAGAATCAAAAAGCATATTCATTATCACTAGCAGCCTCTTTGTTTAATGATAATGATTCTCAAAATCCCAACACATTTCATGTGAAGAAAGTTTTTCATCCATCAATCCTAGATAATCTATTTTTTTGGCAAGTATTTGAGAATGATGAACATGTCTACAATTTTTTAGCAGGATCATTACCATTTAATGCAGATAATGAAAAATATGAAAGTCGAAATGGTCAAAAAGAAGAAACTCATGAAAGTAAAATCATCTTTCTTCAAAAACGTTCTCTCGGTCTAGGATATCTTTTTACAATAGATGATCAAATAAAAAATCAGAATGTGACAGAAGAATCATCTCTTGGAAAATTCTAATAAACTCGAAAGACAAATATAGGGACATTTGAAGAAGCAAAGTATTTGAATTTGGGGACCAGTTTTACGGATGAAGGGGTTAGGAAATACACCCTCCTTTTTCAAGAGTTTAAAGATAGATTTTCTTGGACCTATGATGACTTAAAGGAATATGACAAGTCTATCTTTCAGCATACCACTCATATCATAAAATTTTCCAAACCATTTAAACATAAATTAAGGCTAATCAATCCAAAACTGAAGCCTTTTGTTAAGATAGAATTAGAAAAATTGAAAAAGGCAGGTATAAGTTTTTCAATCTGACATTCAAAATGGTTATCAAATTTAGTGGTAGTTCAGAAAAAAATGGTGAGATCAGGATTTGTGTGGATTTATAAACAAAGCAAGTATCAAAGACAATTTTCCTCTCCCAAATATGGAAGCTTTGCTTCATCAAGTTACTGGTTCCACGTTAATGTCAATGTTGGATGGATTTTTTGGATACAACCAAGTACTTGTTCCTAAATAAGAAAAGCCAAAGACAACATTTGTCACACCATGGGGAACATATGCTTATGTTTTTATGCCATTTTGGATAAAAACAATGTTGGCACAACTTTTCAAAGAGCCATGGATCATGCATTTAATGACTTAATTGGGAAGTTTATGGAAGATTATCAGGATGACTTAACAATCCATTCAAAATTAAGAGAATGACACTTCAAACATTATAGACAAATCTTTGAACGTTGCATAATTTATGGTATATATTTGAATCCAAAAAAGTGTTTATTTTCAATATCAGAAGGAAAGATACTTGGTCATATTGTGAGTAAAGAAGGTGTATACATTGATCCTAAAATAATTAAGGAAATAAACGCCTTGAATCCTCTCATGTATCGAAAAGGAGTAACATATTTCTTTGGAAAGATAAATTTTGTGCAAATATGTGTTCCAGATTATGCTACAATCATAAAGTCGATCAAAAAATTCTTGAAAAAGAATCAAAAGTTTGAATCGACCCTAGAAATTCAAAAGGCTTACGCTAACATTAAACATGCAATTACAACAACTCTAGTCCTGGTTAGCCTAGACTTTGAGAAGGATTTTATATTGTATTTGTTTTCTTAAGAAGAAACCATTGCTTCTATACTCACTCAAAAAAAATTGAAGGGGGAAGGACTTCCAATTGCCTTTATGAGCAAAAAGCTTCACGATTATGAACTGAAATATTCAACAATAGAAAAAAAAGCTTATTCTCTAGTCAAGGCAATTGCTCATTTCAAAATGTATATTTTATCTTCCCATGTAATAGCTTATTTTCCACATTCCCCTATTAAAGTATTACTCAATCAACAATTCAAAGAAGGAATATGGGTGAATTAGCTGTAAAAATTCCAAGAATATGATATAGAAATTAACCCCCTCAAGGTTGTGTTATCGCACAGTTTGTAGCTAGGTCAAATGGCTATGAAGTAGAAGGCCAAACTAGCATAACAGGAACCTATCCCACCCAATGTCATTACGATGGGGAGGTTCTTTCTGTTTAGGGAGGTTAGGCCCAGGGGAGACATCCTTGGTAACCTGGAGTTTTGAAGAGGAAAAGGTTTAAAAGTCAAACTAAAGTTCCCCCTTCACAGGTCACCGGCAAAACAGATAGTCCCAGCTAAACAACCAATAATGAAGTGTAGGCCCAAAGAAGAACACCTGCCCGGAACAAAGCAACAACAAACTAGCATATATGCAAGCTATGATTCAATGGGTTAGTACTTCATAATACTATCTGATATCACTATATAAGCAATTATAACAATAAATATTGACGAAGTCAATGTTTGTCAATATAGCAATAAAATAATATCACTTCACCAATAAATATCAAGATGATGTAGAAATCAATGTATCCAATCAATCCCTTATTCAATAAATTCTTTAAACACCATTTAATTGCCTATAAAATGAAAAATGTTGCGTCAAGATGAAGTAACCAAGGGTGACGTCAGCCTTCTTAGGGTTAGTAGTTAGTTAGGGTTTCAATTTA